>JARDXD010000257.1:0-71485 GCA_029218145.1 Aphanocladium album
CCCCAGTCTTCGTGGCAACAACCGCCGCCCCCTAATGCTGGTGCCGAGAAACCACCGCCCCAGTCTTCGTGGCAACAACCGCCGCCCCCTAATGCTGGTGCCGAGAAACCACCGCCTCAGTCTTCGTGGCAACGGCCGCCCCCACAAGCTGGCAATAAGAGACCCGAGAACCCCAAGCCGTCAGCCAAGGGCTCTTGGGAAAAGGCTCGAGATGAGATGAGGAAGAAGGAGGAAGAGCGGAAAGCCAAGGAAGCTGAACAGAAGCGACGTGAGGACCTTGCCAAACGCTTGGCGGAACTCCGTGCCAAAGAAGCAAAAGAGAGATTAGCGCGAGAAAAGGAAAAGCAACGGAAAGAAAAAGAAGCCGCTGATAAGAAGGAACGAGAGGCCAAGGCCGCTGCCGAGAAAGCAAAAGCGGCAGCACCGCCGCCTCCACCTTCACAGGCTCCAACCCAGGCCCCTACACAAGCAACCACACAAGCGCCCTCGCCGACCACAGCCCGTGCAGGAAGCAGTTATGCCTTCTCCGGTGTAGGAGAGAAGATGAGCATGTGGCCTAACGGAAAACCTCCAGCTCCAGCCTCGCCCACACCAAAGGCACCACCGAGTCCGCCTAAGAAGCCACCGGCACCGACAGCGAGGACGTATGTGAGCACCGATGAGGATGCATTCTCATATCGTCCATACGACAAACCAAGGAGACCACCCCAACGGAGAAACTCTCAAGGTTCCATGATGTCAGATGGCTCTTGGGCTCCGTCTCATACAACAGCGCGCACATCGCCTCCGGCCTCCATGCGTGGCCCGTATACCACCAAAGATCCGGACAAGATTGTCATACAGGCTGTTTACCTGTTTATGAACCAATATGCCAAGACGCCTGCCAGTCAGCTTATCTCCGGCGTTGGCTCCGTCACCGACGGTCTCATCTTGCGCATCACCACTGAGGGTTTGTTCATTGACGACGACGTTCGCGGCGTACCACAACGCGAATGGGATGTCAAAGCATGGACCCTCAAGCTGGTCGAGGTATGGTGCCCCCCGCACTGTTTGAATTATGCGTCTGCTTCGAGCCCCAACCCCAACAACAAGAGTGCGAATTTGCTTTATAAGATGGCAACAGGCCGTGCGCGCGCAGACAGAGACCCTAACAAGCCATTCGTTGGCGAGGAAGCGGATGTCTATCTGGCTGACATGCTCAAAGCGTGCAAGGACTGTTGCCGTCTCGGTCTTTGCGAGCAGAAATTTGGCAAAACTAACACCCCCTCTTCAACTGGCCAGGCGGGCGAGTGGAAAGCCAGAGGGCTTCATTTGCTCCGCGCTACAGTTCGTGACCAGGACGGCAAGCGATATCTCTTTGTCATCGATGAAACCGAGAATTGGAAGGTTGGCGCCTCACTGCAGCGCCTGCGCCGCGGCGCTCAAGCACGACAACTGGGCATCTCCAGCATGACCCAGGCCGAAGCAAAGAACAGTTTAGAGACTCTTGGCTGGGCTTCTTAGTCCAGATTCCAAATCAACTCGGAAGGACAGCAAGCAATTTCAATCGATCGATCGACGACGAATATGAGTTTATCGTGCGAAATACAGGTGACGAAAGAACGAAAAAGTAACAAGCATTTTTGGAACCGCAAAGCAGATTTATGGGCTTTTTCAATGGCGTTGGCGACGTAAATAAACATGTGTGGGGGAAGCTACCAAGGACGCACTGGAATGCACTGAAGAGGGCGCATTCTAAGACTTGAGATAAAGCATTTGGAGCGATATAAGGAGGAAGGTGTTTAAGCGTGCTTTTCTGATTTTTGTGATTTACTACATTCCAGCGAGGAACCACATACCCACCACAGTTTGCAAAAGTGGAAGCTTAGTCCCCATAAACTCTTCAGGACATCTTGCCGCGTCTGAGTAGAGCTGATGCGGAGGCGTTGCATATATATAAATATTTATACCTTTAATTTACAAACTCGATAAAACGCCATCTAGACTTCCAACTCATGATCCATATCTTTGTAATTGCCGCTTGGCCAGTTCCTGTAAGTCAGGGTGGATGCTCAGAGAGATAGCCAAAGCAATACTCTGAAAAGAAATCGATAATTAACAATTTCTTGATTTGAGATAACGTATGTCTTCTGGAACTATTTAGAGTACCAAACTGATTCTTATTCAAAAGTACTGTAATTTGTCAAGATAGAAATGAAGAAAATTTAGTTTCTGATCTTATAGTGTGTGATAACAGCTTTATGATCCGAAGGCCACTCGTTATCAGCATGATTAGGCATGGGACGCGGGTTACCCACTACAAAAGCCTGCGAGTCCAGGACAGACAGTTTTGCGCCCTTGTGATAGATGAAGTCGATGCGGTCCAAGGGCTCGTCGCGCCCATTACTGTTGTGAAGGTCAATAGGCGACCAGGTGATGCCAGGTTCTCTGACTGGGTCTGGGTGCATGACGCGGAAGGAATCCTGCAGCCCGGCATCGATTGGGATTCTGGAGGTGGGCCAGTCGACATAACCGACGCCGCAGTGCTGGCTCTTGGTGGCCTCGGTCCAGTCCAGGTGGGAGGGCGCGTTGAAGTCGCCGGTCAAGATGACTGGGACGTTGTCGGCGTTGGCGAGATGGCGCTGCATGGCGGCAACGATGCTCTCGATCTGCGGAGTGCGTTGTGATTGTTTCTCGCGTTCAAAGACTTGCTCGCGAGACATGTGGTCAAAGCAAAAGTCGTACGGGCCGTAGGGGTTGTAGCCCAGATGGCAGTTCCAAAACATGATTTGGCTGCGATCTCCGTCCAAATTGATGAGGACAGCGCCAGAACGGTCCGGGGACGACTGGACCTGAAACGGGTATCGGCTGATGGTGCCCGGATCGTCACCTTGCAGTGCGTACCACCCTAGCGCGGCCGCAAGGCGGTTTGCGTGGACGTAGTCGCTCTCTTGGAGGCCGACGACGTCGACGCCAGAGTTCACGATGAACCGAATCTGCTTCTCGTGGAAGTTATGGATGCTCTGGCCGCCGTGCCAGAGATTGAAGCTGAGGACCTTGAGGTCCTCGACCAGCGGAGAACCAGCGGAACGGACGGGAATCTTGACCAGCAAGGTGGCCGTGTCGCCATTGTTATCCGCCTGAACGCGAATAGTCGTGTCTCGAGCGTTGGAAGGGGGCGTTCCTGTGATTTTGCCGTCGGCACTCACCACGGCCCATGCACCGGCGTCCAGGCCGCGGAACCGTGTGCTGTTGTCACTGTCACGCAGGATGGTGAGGCCGCTAACGTCAGCGCGGAACGCATCACCCTGGCGAGCATTGTGGGTGGTAAACTCGGGGATGACAAAGGAGAAGCCTTTGGCACCGCGCACGGCGAACTGGATCGGTTCCGCGAGCCACTTGAAGCCGTTGTCGGCCAGCAGGTAGGCCTTGAAGGAGCCAGGGCCGAGGTTCGACGTGGGTATGTTGACGGTGCCGCTGGCATATGGCGCCCAATCCCACGCGAGCGAGTTTTGCACGTGCTCTTGGTTGTCTGGGCCGCCGCCCGAAGCATAGTAGATACCGATCCAGTTCTTGGAGGATACCTGCGAGGTGCTGTACGCAAAGGTGAGATCCTGGCCGTCCACCGGCTTCTCCGTCTGCAGCTGCAGGCTGCCCCCCGGCCCGCCTCCACCTTGCAGATAAAAGGATACCGGGGCGGCGATGCGCTCGTAGCCGTCGTTTGCCAGCAGATACGCCCTGTAGGCGCCGGCGGCCAGGCCGTCGGTGGGAATGCCCACGTTGCCCTGGCCGCCGCGGGCGTAGTCCCACGCCAGAGCGGCCTTTACCTGGACGCCGGCGTCCGGGCCGCCGCCCGAGGCGGCGTAGACGCCGATCCAGTTTTTGTCGCCGGGGCTGTCGGTGCTGAAGCCGATCCTGAGCGGCGAGGTGGACGCGACGGACATGGCGCCGCCGCCGTACCGGCTCGGCCCGATCGCAAAGTCGACCGGCAGCGACAGCCACTTGTAGCCGCCCTTGGAGAGGAAGAAGGCGCGGTAGGTCCCGTCAGCGGCCACCGGGAGCGTGACGGTGCCCTCGCCGTTGGCCGCCCAGTCCCAGTGGTCCGAGTTGACGACGTGGCTTTCCGCGTCGGGGGCGCCGCCGCTGGCGGTGTTCCAGATGCCGATCCAGTTCTGGGCGTCTGGCTCCGAGGTGTAGTATTTGATGGTGGGCGGGTTCGACGACACAACACGAATGGAGCCGGGGTAGGAATACAATCGCGGCTGCAGCCTGGCTGCATCTCTGTCCACCACGGCGGCCGCCGCGTGCGTGATGCTGGACATGGATAGCAGGCCTACGAGGACCGCTCGAAAAAGCCGGGCCATGGTGAAATGGCAGCTGCTGGAGCAGCTATGGCACTTTGGAAAGGTCTTGTTGAAGTGGCTCTGGTACCGCGGTATAAGTCCTGCGGTAATGGTGCTGAAGATGATTTTCGACGGAAGCAAGGACACAGCTACCTTGGGAACTCACAAGCCCGAATTGCAAACAAGTTCACAAAGACGGGATTTAGAGCGGATGAGATAATAAGAGCCAGTAGCATGGCAGGAAACGGCACGTGCTGGTAGGGAAATATATACAATTAGCTATTGCTGCAAGGCCAGCAATGTGGACTCGGCTGGCGGGGCGCATGATGCGAATCCTTCTGAGAAAGAAATAGGAAAAAAGAAGCGCAAGGCTTGGCTCGAGCCTTCTGAAAAAGAAATACTACACACGAATCGCAACTCTGTAGGCGAGGGTGGCGAACCAGGCTACGGCATCGCGGAGGAGAGACATGCATCAACCCCGCTTACAATGACGGTATCCTTAGCATACGGAGCAAGTCCCTACCATTCAAACAGCCGGATCAAGTAAATGTACTAGGTGGACATGCTCTGCACCTCTATTGTGAGCACGGCACAGAGCACACGGCTAGCCGATGCAGTTGGGTGCTAGCCGATGCAGCTTGTCGCGGCGTACTTTGTTCTCGGTTGAGACAAGGCAGTATGCCTCGTTCAAATGAAGCTAGCTTCAAATTGATGTCAAAATAAGGTGCTAAATTATGCAGCCGAGTTAAACTAGACTCGTGTCCACATCTTGCTGAGGCAATCCTTCGGGAGCCTTGTTGAACGAAGCCTGCTTCAACCTACTGCTAGCGCCGGGTTCGCCCAGCCAAGATTAAACATGTCAACGACAATTGAGTTGGATCAGAAGATGTTGCCTAACAAGTATGGAAAACTGTAGCCTGAATCGTCATATCAGGCTCGAGGTGTTTTTCTTTAGACAACAGTGCCAACTCATCCTCTGCTCCGCTGAAATCAAACCTCAACAACTTGGCACCCGGCTCACACATTCCTCAGTCATATGACAAACTGTGCTCATTTGATTCATGCCTTGACAATCCTCTTTCGACACAGTGTGCCCTTTTCCCAATAATAATACGGCCTTAAATCTCCGACAGGCAGTCGTGATATGGGCACGGTGCTGTTGAGGACTCAATGCGACCATGGCAATGTGGGTCACCACGAAAGTTCGATCATACCTGTCGTTGCAGCCGCGATTCTCTGTGCCTGAGGCACGTTTTCGAGTGTTGTGTTAATTTGGTGACTTGCTGTTTTGCTGTTGAGGCTGCGTAGATATGTGTTGTGTAGATGGCCATCCAGTCTGTTCACATAGCTCTGGTGGTTTAAAGAAATAATTTGCGAATACTGACAACGTCGCTACTTTCTTTTGGCTGTTTCATTGCTCTGAAACATTTTTCTTCTTCTTCAGGTGTATCCGCGATTTATTTGCTTCTGCCGCGGATTGAGCGGCCTCGCTGGCCGTTGACATACTGCAGCCTAATAAATCTGGGCAGGCGCAGCTACTAAGTAGTTGGTTATACAAAACCTTTGTGGTTTGTGCTTCATCATTAATCTTGACAACCTCGTGGTATGTTTATTGTCGTATCTGTACCTTTGGCAGCGTGCTCTTCGTTGAACCCATTTAGCTGTCTTGTGGTGAGAAATTGCGAAAGCTCGTTCATTTCGTTATTATTATCACAGCTATTATTTTTATATGTTGGGCATGTGGACAATTTGGTGCTTTTGTCTTTTTGAGCGTGCGTGTAGAGCTAGGTAAACTGGGCACCAGTGAAATTACACTGCTACCCGGTTAGAACAGCTGGCTTCTGTATTCGTTAATGGCCTCTTCATTTGGAAGTATTAAAATATTTTTCCTTATACAAGGTAAAATCGTTTTAGCTCTTCCCTTTTTCTCTTTCTTTCAGTCGTTTTACTCGCTGTGTGTAGATATGATGGAGTTGTACTTTTTTCGTCCAATGCGACAGTGACTCAACGGGTGATTCTCTCCGTCTATCTCTACCATCAACTGTCTTACATTTGTCTTTACCACTACCTTGTCATAATGGCTCTTTTCTTTCTTCTCTTTTTATTGTTACCATTGTTTCCTTTATCTGCTCTATATTATTTAGTAGAGGTGGGATGAGAAGCGCCGCTTGCGACAGCCTAGATGGAGAAGGCGCCACGAACGCTCTACCGCCCAAGCCCGAATTCCATCTCCGGTCGGCGTCGGAGCTTGGGTCGGGTTGACCACCTCGCGCGGGCCGCAAGACCAAGAAACTATCGGCTGCGCCTTACACTGCCTCACGGCAGCCGCAAGACAAGGAGTCGGCGGCCCCCGTAGGCTCCATCTCGCCAAGGCCAATCTACTATCAAACGGGAATAGCTCTGCTTGAAGCTAGTCAGACTGCCGACCGCACGGCCGTTTACGCATATAAAACAGACCTTGACGGTGCCTATCCTTTCTGTATGGCGATGACGCTATTTTCTGGGCATGTCCACTCAACCAGGTTCTCGTGGAATGAGTGATTTTGTTCAAGCAGATTTTTCCGAGAGCAAAAATGACTATAAGAAGTAGACAGAGGATGTTTTCTCGGGCTAACCTGGCTCATCAACTATTGCAAACAGTGCTGCCAGTGTCGTGTGCGGTACAACATGTTGAGCATCACAGGAAGCAGCCGTTGGGCCCTTCTGAGCCTCTTGAGCGTCGTCGCGTCTGCCAATGTGCTCTTCACGGGCGCCAGCGTTGAACTCAACGGCACCTACTACTTTATTGATCCGCACGTCGCGGCCGAGCTCCCTGTGCCGCAGCACCGCAGTAACACGACGGTCAATGGAGGCTTTGCCGCCATCAGCGTAATTAGGAGCGCGAGCAACGCGACGAGCCTCACTTCTCTCTTTGAGAGCTGGAGCGAGGTCGACGACGTCTTCCAGCCACAGTTCCTCTCTGGCGGCGTCTACATTGCGGCCGGCCACGCCCTCGCCTCCTCAAAGCCGTCCTCGGTCCAATTCCGCAACGTCGCTGCCCCTTCCATCCAGACCCTTCAAAATGCCAGCCTCCTCCCCTCGGGGCCGTACTTTCTCAACCTCCACACGGGCCAAGCGCACCGCGCGCTCCGCCTCTACGACGACTACACCAACTCCTTCACGGGCTCGCTGCTGCACAACCCCGACGGCAGCGTGCAGACGCTGTCGGCCGGGATCCCGACCGCCATGACGCTGACCATTGGCGTGCCGTCGCGGCTGTACTACACCCGGACCGCCGCGCGGCCCCTCGCCGGCGTGCGCCTCGGCGTCAAGGACCTCTACGCCGTGCGCGGCGCCCGGCGCTCCAACGGCAACCGCGCGTGGTACCACCTGTACCCGGCCAGCCGCACGACCGCGCCGTCGGTGCAGCGGCTCGTCGACGCCGGCGCCGTCGTCGTCGGGTACCAGGCGCTCGCGCAGTTTGCAAACGGCGACCGGTACACGTCCGACGCCGTCGACATGCACATGCCCTTCAACCCGCGCGGTGACGGCTACTCAGTGCCGCTCGGCAGCTCCTCGGGCGCGGGCGCCTCCGTGGCTGCGTACCCGTGGCTCGACCTCGCCCTCGGCAGCGACACGGGCGGCAGCGTGCGCAACCCGGCCCAGGTGGCCGGCGTCTTTGGCAACCGGCCGACGCGCGGGCTCGTGACGCTCGACGACGTGACCCCGCTGGCGCCGACGCTCGACACGCCCGGGTTCACGGCGCGCGATCCGGCGCTCTGGGACGCGGCGCAGCAGGTGCTCTACGGAAGCAACTACACCTCCCTGGCGGAGGAGGCGGCGCCAGAGTACCCCAAGACCATCTTCGTCGCCGACTGGCCGCTTGGCAAGAGCGCAGACGTCGACCGCATGCTAAACAAGTTTGTGAATGCAACGGTGGAGATTACGGGTGCCCAGGTCGAAAAGATTGACTTGCAGGAGCTGTGGGAGCGGACGCGACCTAGTGATGTTCGTGAGGCGAACATTACGGTATACCTTAACACGACGTATGCGACCATTGTGTCGTTTGAGCAGTGGAATCTGGTTGGCAAAAAGTTCTTTGCCGATTACGGCAGTATGCATCACATTACACACAGAATTGCCTTAAATGCAGTTGCTAACCGGGCGAAACAGAGAAATACAACGGCCGAAAGCCATTCGTCAACCCCTCCGCCAGCGGCCGCTGGGAATGGGCCAGCAAGGCACCCGAATCAGCCTACCGCGACGCCAAGCTCCAGCAGGAGACGGTGAGCCGCTGGTTCCGCGAGCACGTCCTCGCCGCCACTGGTAACGCCAGCTGCTCGTCGGCGCTGCTCCTCTACAGCGACCACTGGGGTGCGCCCGACCTGCGCACCAAGCTCCGCGGGATCACCATCCCATGGGGCTCGGGCACGCAAAACTACAGCCCCATGGCGGGCACGCCCGATTTTGCGTTCCCGCTGGGCGAGCTCCGCACGATGAGCAACATCACCGGCCGGGAGGAGCCGCTGCCCGTGTCGGCGGACATCATGGCCGCGCGCGGGTGCGACGGCCTCATTACGAGGCTGGGCCTCGAGCTGGTGAAGAAGGGTGCGGTCAAGATTCCCAAGGCGGGCGGTACGCTGGATGGTGGCGAGGTCCTCTTTCGACGCGAGATGGGACTTTTGTAGTTCTGAAACGCCTTTAGAGAAACAACATGTTTGGCATATAGAAGTCAGAGAATAGGCATTAACGGATAGATAAAAAGTGGCATAAGTTGCCAGCTATTATTGTTTTGATATATACATTATATGAACATATTAATGCTTCTTGGTTAAACAAGCAATTAAAGAACTACACTACGCTAGGTTGAGCTGTGTATATGCAGTGGCTGTTGAAGTAGCCTAGAAATAGAAATGCAATGTAAACAAAAACGTCGCTGAAAAGCCTCGCTGTAAGTCAAAAGTAGAAAAAAAGGCCGCCCAGGAGTCCGAGACGATCCAAGCCGTGAGTCGACACCGCTCGTCTGAAACTCCCGACAGCAGACCGAAAAAAATGCTTCGTTACCATGCAGTGCTTTTCGCATCCAATCTGAGCAAAACTTCCGTAACTCCATCAGACTCAAAACGAATCCTGAATTTCAAACCCAAGTAAAAATCAAGTCGCAAAATCCACATCCATGTAAGTCAGTTCTCCGTCGTCAAAAATCGAAAATCACCATCGGCCAGACTAGGCCTTCTGGGAAATGTCCCAGACCTCGAGGAAGCCGTCCATGCGTCCGAGGAGCACCACGCTCGAATCCGCCGAAAAGGCCGCCGCCGTGACGAGCGCGCCGCCCTGGCGCTCGGCCACCGTGGCGCCGGACAGAATGTCCATGATGTCGAAGCCGTCCTCGGTCCAGCAGAGCATGTACTTGCCGTCGGGAGAAATGGTCAGCGGGACGCCCTCGGAGCGGCGGACCGACGCCAGCGTGTACGAGGTCAGGTGGTTGGCGCGCGGCAGCCAGATGTGCACCGTGGAGCCCCAGACGGAGACAATGGTCGAGTCGCCGGCGACGGCCAGCGCGCGGGGGTTGCCGGCGCCGGTGCCTTCAATCTCGAGCTTGGCAATCGTCTTGCTCGTCGCAGGGTTGGTCAGCCGCAGGGTGCCGTCGCGGGAGGCGGTGACCAGGTTCGTGTCGGGGGTAAAGGCCGCGAAAGCCACCTTGTCAATGTGGGAGACGACACGTCCGAGGAGGGCTCCCGTGCGCGTGTCCCAGACGCCGATGCGGTTGCGGCGGGGCTCGGCGGCGGCGATGGCGCGGCCGTCGGGGCTCCAGGCGACGGGGTCGGCGCAGGCGCCCTTGATCTCGAGCACCGACTTGCCGGAGCGCAGGTCGCGGATCAGCAGCGAAGTTGCGTGGTTGTAGTCGACGCCGGGGCCGAGCTGCACGGTCCAGTCCCGCAGGGTCGCGACGCGGGCGCCGCTGTTGGTGGTGCTGGCGGTCGGCGCAAAGGCGGCGTGCGCGCCGGGCACCTTGGACAGGCCGCGCTGCGAGTTGACCTCGAACATGTCGAGCCAGACCTGGTCCATCTGGCCGCCGTTGAAGGTGGCGTAGGCGATGGGGTCGCGCGCGTCGGCGGACAGGCCGACGCTGTGAATCTCGCTGCGCGCGGCGAGCTTGCGGTAGCGGAGGTTCAAGCCGAGACGCTCAGGAGCGACGGCAGAGTAGGGAGGAGCGTCTGCTTGCGACCTGTACATCCCGGGTCAGCATCTTTTGAACGTGTGAGTTGGAGAAAGGGCGACTTACATGGCGGCTGCTGAGAGACCCGGATGGTACAGAAGAGGGAAGAGTTTTGCTCTGTATATAGCGCACAGATGATTGGTGTCGTGTAAGTCGTTTGGGGTAAAAGTGCAGAAGGGCAAAAGATGGGATATGAGTTGTTTACGTATCGATCTTTGTGTTGGGTTGAGTTTTGATATGCGGAACAGAGATCTCTTCGGCTTCAGACAGCGGGCGACGCCGAGTCTTTATAACAAAGGCGAGAATGTAGTCATTCACGATGGGCTGCGCTAGCACACAGTGACAGAGCGGCTAGTTCATCGTTGACTGGCGCCACCAGACCAGGGTTCGACGGGGCAGAGGGAGGCTTAGGAAGCAGAATCTTGTATAATCAAACGGCAGCTCGAATAGCCCAAAATGGCAATTTTCACTATTGGGTGACTCCAAGTGTATGGTTGCTCGGAAAATGACAGTGGCTGTCCTCGCCCTTGTGCTGGTGGCTTGCAGCGCTCGCGACGCTGGTGAATGGCCCAAATTCTGCTTTGTCACCGCCCGGGTGGACCCAGGGCCGTTATCGCTTAGCAATGGAGGATGTATGTCGCGATGAGGAATGGGAAGCACACTGTCGCAGCCTCGTGGCTTGCAGAGATGAGCGTGATGCGAGCGGGGCGGGCTTGGCCGAACTCTGCGGTCGATGTGACTGAGCTTGCCGCTCCGAACAGCGGTGCGAGAGGAATCGAACAACCTTGTTGCCAGAGTCCTTGAATACGGTGATGGATTATTATGGGAAGAAGAGAAGTCATTGTCCAATCCGCGCGGTGAATTGGATCAGAAGCCCCTCTTTTGGCCGTGGCGGCCAATACGTTTTGGGCTCGCCGAACGTTGACTCACGTTTCGCCGACGCCATTTTTGTCTTAGTCGCTTTGCTGCAGGGCTGAGCTTGGGATGAACCTGGACGTTACATTCTTCACTGCCATGCTAAAAACGATCGAGATAGTTTTTAAAAGCTAACAATATGATGGTGGTTCATCTTACAACCTATGTTTCTCTTTCGCTCGAGATGCAGAAGCTCCCAAACCCGATCAATACGTAGTACACTTGCTCCTGGCACCATGCTTGCCCATGACAGCCACAAACAGGTCCACCCAGCTGAAATCGAGAGCTCAATGAGCAACCAAGCTGAATAATACCAGATTCGCTCAGAAATTCCCCAGACTATGCCGTAATGCTGAATTGCTCTGTAATCAATCACTACCTAATCAAGTCGGATCCAATCAAGCCGTCTTATGCCCAGGCCGAGCCCATCATCACATCCTCACTTGCTCTGCTGCACTGGTTGCAGCACCACCGTCCACGACGCCTTTGCGCCTGCAAACTCCTCCTCGATTGCTTCCAGCGTGCTGTTCCACGGTACGCGAAACGCTCCTGCATTAAACATGGGCGAGTAAATCGCCACATCATTATCTGCCGCGGCCGCGGCCGCATCCATCTCGCGTCGAAACGCCTTCAAGCTCGTGCGCGTCTGCTGCAGAATCTTCTCCGTCGAGTCCTTGCCCGGCTTTCCCGTGTGCTTGTTCGGCGCTCCGTAGCCGTAGGACGTAAACAGGCACACAATGTGCACCCGCGGCGCGCCGCCGGCGACGTCGCGTTCCTGGGGCGGGATCACGAGGCAGCGGCCGCCCAGGCTGCGCGGCGGCCAGCGGTCGCCGGCGCTGGGCTTGGCGGCGTTGCAAAAGGCCTTGTAGACCTTGCACGCCTCGGGGAAGATGTCGGCCAGCTCGGCCGCGATGCCGGCGCCCCATGTGGCGAGGCAGTTGGTCGCGTGCACGAGGTAGCTGTTGGGCGGCAGCTCGCGCAACGACAGGCGTGCGGTTTTGACGTCGAGGTTTGTCGTTGACATGGTGTGTTTGTATCTGTAGTTTGGGGTAAAGAAGAAGCGTTCTGAACAGCTTTTTGATTTGTAGCATTTTGATATCATGGTGTGCAACTCGGGCGCGTTTGGTTGTTTAAATGCGTTTGGCGATTCTGCCTTGCTGCACGGTAGCCACCGTTTGAGTCACGATTAGCTCAGGTCGAGACGGGGCACTAATACTCAGCTTTCAATGTATTGAGCACGAAAACATCACTTGGAGTTGGGCTTGGGCGGTGTTCTTGATTTACTTTCACCAAATTTGATTCACATTTTTAAAGTGTGTGCAGTATTGTCTTGGGATCATGGGAAATTGTGTTGCCACGGGTTGTGGCACAGCAAGTTCACAACTACTTGGAGCTCCCTCCAGCGCCCCGCCTACACAGCATGCAGGCCACTTACAGCACGCTGTAGCAATGTTGAAAAATATAGAACAGCGGCCATTCTCGAAATGACCTTTATCTGGTGTGCATTTCGATTCTCCATAAATGATGCACACATTGGCGTCATTTTAGACAACACACGTCTGTCGGTATATGCCTCAAGCTGCAAGGTCCATCAAGGTGGCGTAGCTGGTTCCCGATTGCTGTATACGTATATAACCCCCCATATTCCTATGCGCACAAAATGTTACACAAACACTTCATTTTTTTTTCCCAATCATTCACTTTACCCAACCCCATCTCTCTTATGCGCCAAACTGGTCGTCATAGTTGGTCATGCACGAACGGTAGCGGGCCTGGTTGTTCTCCAGCTTGTCGAAAGCCTGCTGCAGGCCCTCCTTGGACAGCGGGATCTTTTCGACCCAGGACTGCAGGTTCTTGTCGGCCATGAGCTGGAGCATCTCGAGCATCTCCTCGCGGCTGCCGAGGTGCGAGGTGCCGATGAAGCAGCCGTTGCTGATGAAGTCCTGGTTGCGGACGGCGACGCCCTCACCGCCGGGCAGGCCGACCGAGTTCCAGTGGCCGTTGACGTCGAGCATGCTCAGGTACTTGCCGAGCTCGAAGCCGTCAAAGGACGTGGCCGTGTTGACGATGAGGTCAAACGACATCTTGTGCGGCTCCTGCCAGCCGTCCTCGCCCGTGGCGATGAAGCCGTCGGCGCCCATCTTGCGCGCGTCCGCCTCCTTGGCCCGCGTCCGCGAGATGGCCCAGACCTCGGCGCCCAGCGCCTTGGCAAAGATGATGCCGTAGTGTCCGAGGCCCCCCACGCCCACGACGCCGACCTTTTTGCCGGGACCCGCGCCGAAGCGCTTCAGCGGCGAAAACGACGTGATGCCGGCGCAGAGCAGCGGCGCGGCTTGTGCGCTGTCGAGACCGTCCGGGATGGGGTACACCCTGTCTGCAATGTCAGCTGCTGCTGCACGTTCCCTTTGTCTCCCCCGTCTTTACTCCCTCAGACAAAAAAATTTGCTCACCAGTACTCGTGGATGCGGACGTGCGAGGCGTAGCCGCCCTGGGTTATGTGATCCGTGTTGGGGTACTTGCCGCCGTAGGCGTCAACCTGCTTGCTGCAGTACGTCTCGTTGCCGTTCTTGCACTGGCGGCACTCGAGGCACGAGTAGACCTGGGCGCCCACGCCGACGCGCTGGCCGACCTTGGCCAGCGTCACCTTGGGGCCGACGCGCACGACGCGGCCGACCACCTCGTGGCCGACGGCGAGCGGGTACGGGCACGCACCCCAGTCGCCCGAGATCTTGTGCAGGTCCGAAGCGCACACGCCGCAGCACTCGACCTTGATGTCCACGTCGACGTCCTCGAGGGGACGCGGCGCCCACGACTGCTTCTGGAAGTCATTCCACTTCTCGGCGCTGGGGGCCTGGAAGCCGGTGAACTGCTCGGGGTATGACGCCATGATGGATGGATGGATGGAGAAAAGGATATCACTTTCTTTGCCACTTGGTTTCAAGGTGTTCTATATGAAGGAAGAGATTCAGAGAATGGATTAAAAGGAGAGAGAGGCGAGGGGGACGAGAGATAAAGAAAACTACAGGTCACTGCGAAAGAAGAGCTTAAACGGCTTGGTCCAACGAAGGCTACCCCTCCGCGGCCTTCGAACCGCCCCCGCCATTTTTTAAAGGTTGACCCAAAATGCCACAAAATGCGCTGCCAGACATCAAACAAATTGCCCAATGCAGCTAGCCATAGATTGAACTGGCCCCTCAGGCACTGCATCATTTGGTGCGGTTAGCTGCCTCCGTGGGGGACCAGCGGCTCGCGGAAGAATTAATCCACCAACGAGCGTAAAGAGCTGCCTCGATTTCGCAGCGATACCCCGAAGCCGTTTGCCCAAATAAGCCGTTGTGGTGCTTATTACATCCACAGTGTAATCATTGATGGCGAAAGAGCATCGACATGCTGTCAACTGGCGACTATAATTTTAATCTTTTTTTTTTCAAACCGAAGCGAGGGGCATTATGTATATCATGTGCGTTGACATGCTGTCAATTTTGCAATTATGACTTAGCTTTGCACGCCGTCGCCCCCGCCATGTGTGCTGCTTCTCGGTACATGAGGGCCGAGAATTCCGAGCTTGGCCGGTGGTCCGGGGCCGGGATCCGTATAATTTCACGTAACATGATTCACATTTTGGTGTCCAATGGTCATATTGCAAGTTTTCCTGTATTTTACAAAGGGATCAATCTTAGTCTCGACCGCTTCGCTCTTCGAATAAGAGAAACTGAAGTTGGTGGTCGAAAAACTGCTGATCCTCTCTCTCCAAATGTAGGTAGTTATACAAAAGTGGCTGCAGCAACGGTGGCATGCCTTCGTAGCAAGCATGTCAAAATGCTCCCGTTCGTAACCATAAATTGTTCAAGAAGTGAATAAATCGTCCGCTTTCTCAGGGTTTTTTTTTTGCGCTGGCCGCCCCCTTACCATGTTTTTTAGGTAAAAGAATTGGCCAGTCAACGTCTCTTTCCCATCATGTAGTTATGCTCAAAGCACAAGGCCTAATAAGGCCTCCGCGCAGATGAGGCCGATGCCGCCAATGTCGAGGGTGCAGCAGTGGGCAGCGGAGCCGGCGTCGTTGCAGGACCTGTGAAAGTCGGCATGGTCGGTGGCGGATATGGCTGTTGTGGATGTGTCAGCAAAGGATGACGCTTTGGTGGTTGCGGCAGTGGTATAACAAAGAGAGGGGGGAACATACGGTTTTTGCAGGTGAGGTCGGCAAGTCCGAGAACATCACTCGCGCAGCAGACAGGGATGCCGTAGACGGTGCCGGCGCAGACGCCGACGGCGCGGGGAGCCAGTTTGGCGAACATGGTGGTGGGAGTGGCAATGGCGACGCCAATGAAGAGGGAAACGATGGAGAACTGCATTTTGAATGGAGAGTTGAGCTTTGTCAAGGAGAGACTTGATAAGTTGGTTTTGAAAGGAGTGTGGTGAGTGGGCTTGAAACTTGTTGAAGCTGTTGAGTGTGATGAAGAGAAAACCAGACTACTATATACCAAAATGCCGTATATACTCTCTCGTCCCTTTTCGCGGCCTTTGCTTCTCAGCTGCCCTTCTATTCTAGAGAACAGTCTAGGGCAATGAATCATTTTCCCGTGTTGTCCATCTCGAGGGGGAGACTTTTGTCGACGCACCAAAACCGGCGCCGTTGGCTAGGTACCTATCCGCGATGACGAGCCATAAGGGACCAAACGAGGGAGTGTACATCCTCTCTTTGCAACTCTGTGCATCTTCAAGGATCGATCATGGGGCTAGTCTGGTAGTTGTCGACCCTGCGTTGCGCAGGGAGGCGTGGTAGGTGTCTCACCACCAAGGGGGTTTGGCTCCCTCCATCGAGGCCCCTTGTTTGCTTTTGTGCCGCAGAACTGGGCAGTTGCCCTCTAATCGAGGACTCTTTCTGTTGTTAAAAACGGGTCTCTTATACCCTTTTCTGTCTCAAGCCAATCACTGCTGATAAGTTTTTTCAAAAAGGTGCCCGATTGGTCGATTCGACAGGCCGATGCTGCACTGGTGTCGTGCATACTGTGCAGATTTATTCCTTACGACCACCGGATCGGGTAGCTACATCTTCGCCCTAGCCAGACTATAGAGAAACTTTTAATCTGGAAGAGTATTATGTAAGAAACCATGAGTTTGCCTGTAGATGACGACTTTGTGCATGAGATTGTCTCCATTGTCTGAAATCGGATCAAGCTTTCTCGATACCGTCGGGTGGTCGCGCTCCGCAGCTCTCGTTGGCGTCATTTCTGGACCAAACGAGAATCAGAAGAAAAAAATGCGCGCTCAATTCTGCGAGAATAGAAGCCCATACGAGATTTTTTTTGGATTTTTTCTGTGCGCAAACTCATGTGCAGATGGTACTGGTAAGAGTGCCAGGCGGAGATCAGCTGCATGTCCCAGGTGTAGCGGCCGGTGCTCCGCTCGCCAGCGCGTAGACGCAGCGCCTGAGACAGTTCAGTTTCCGGTCGTTCTTCTTGCGATACAGCGTCTCTTCATGCATTTGCCTAATTATGTCATGAATTTTAGGTTTTTATTAGTACAACTTGAGGTAGAGACATGCCTCCATTGTGATGGTGGGTGTTGAGTTTATGCTTGCGCCAATGATGATGGATGTATGGTTTCATGCACACATGTGTGCGGTCATACGTTTAGGGAGCACGCAAGGCAAAGTCGTCAAATTTCATTTCGTTCAAGGCCCGCAGCGCCTGACGATAGCTATCCTAAACTGGTCGACTTTCGCGAGCGCAGGAGGCGACCCTGCAGAGATGTGTCCATGTACGGCATCTAGCTCAAATTTGCAATGCCGAATGAGGCAGAAACTATTTTCCCCAGCCACTCGATGCTGGCATGAGATCATCTCTTTCCAGCTCAATTTCGTTCGAGGTACTTAATGAGCGGTTTTACCATCATGGCATGATAATTTCTCCCCCCATCTTCCATGCATCTCCAACTGACGGACCCAATGTCGGCCATATCTCCTCTCTGCGGCCGTGCCGTGCAGGTCATGGGCATTCATTTCTTCACAGCTCCACGATTCATAAATCCATTCATTGACGCTTCACAGGGGCCTTGGTACCCATGCCCACGCCGGCGAGAAAGCAGATCCGCAGCGTCGCGCCGGCGTACACCCACGGCACGTTGCCCAAGTCGCCGGCGTTCCAGCCCAAGATGTTGTAGTAAATCTGCGGGCCGAGCTCCTTCATGGAGTACAGGTGGCCGAAATCCGCCAGCAGCAGCACAAAGAGCACGGCCTTCCAGACGCGCATGTCGCCGGTGCTGCGCAGCACCACGGCCTCGTTGAGGGCGAAGAAGAGGTACATGTTGGCCAGCTGGGACATGGCGACCGACGTGCCCAGGGCCGGTCCACCGGCTGCTGCTGCGGAGGGGCCGTCAAGCAGCTCGAGGTAGCGCGCCTGGCGGAGGTGGCAAAAGTAGGCGCCGACGAGGGCGGAGATGGGCTCAAGGACGAGGAAGAAGAATCGATAGAGCAGCGGCAGCGCAAAGCCTGTCGGCTGCTGCTGTGCTGGGGCCATGGTGCTTGGTTGTTTTGGTGGCTGGCCGTATGCTCGGTTGATTTGGAGCAACGGGTAATTATGATTATTATGCGATGAAAAGTCGATTGGATCACTGCGTAGACGTATGCAGGATGGATGGAAATCAATGGTTGCAAATTTTAGGTGGGGGAAGTTGCTGCAGGGTATCTTGAGGTAAGAGTGTTGAGGCAGCTTGGGTACGGGCGTGGTGGTGTTGCGACACTGGGTTGATTTTGAATAAAGCATGAATATGATGCGTTCTAACTAGGTTCATGCATAGATTATCGTGTGTAGCCCTTGGAGGTAAGGGGATGCTCGATTTGGTTCAACCATGCTTGGGATGAGTTTATGTGGTGTGTGGGTGCATCCCCGTCTGTAATCGAGTGGCGCTACGGGCGGCCACTTTTAATAGTGCGCACTACTCTCAATTGACGGCTCGTCATGTTAAAAAACACCATGAAATAAGGAGAGGACAATCCTTCTACCAATCGTTCTACGCCAATGAATGGCGAAAAGTATTCTTTCTATCACCCGGTCCCCACCATATGACGCCAGCCACGGTCGGTCTCGCCGCTGGCGGAGGAAATTTGTCGCCTAACAAGATCGAGCGAGTAAGGGCCCCTGGCTTGGGCGGAAGAAGCTAGGGTTCTGGGTGCAGGTTTTCCAGAAAAGGTACAAGCAGTTCGCCGAGGTGCAGGCGGCAAGCAAAGTCTTTCAAACTAAACTTTGCCGCACAGCCAGGCGAGCGGTCGGTATGTGAGCAACAGTGCCCCTCTAGGACGAGTTTCAGGCCAGTCAAGGGAGGGAAGCGTTTTTTCTCAGACCGATTCATTGGCGTGCAGATGATTGTCACCGCCTCGAAGATTTTGCGCTGATGTTTGGGTCGCTGGCGGGCGGCGGGCATGCGGCCTGCGGCATGGCGTGGTAATGATGAGACACGCATAGCTTTTTTCCAATCGGTGAGGCTCTGCGGATGCAAGTCTTTGTTCGTGTGTACGTATACAACTACTTTGCAAGACGTCACTGGTACTTTTCTCAGTGATATGCTTTTCTCTCATGATTGTCAATTATGTTTACATCCCCAACCACAGTCTGGGGTAGCCGTCTGCGAGTCCCTTTCTCGCAACTCCACAATCCGATTGCAGTCTATGAGGAAAACAATACTGGGCAATCAAAAGCCGGGGAAGACGGCTGAAAAATTGAGATGCCCCGTTCCTCATGCATTTGTGATGGAAAAAAAATCTCTGCGTGATGCATGTAGGTAGAGTGGCTGCAGACGCTAGAAAATGGCAGACTCCACAGTGCTCGACCGCCTGTGGAGCGAGCCTTGGAAGGGGAAGGACCCCTCCAAAGCCTTTTCAGGGGTGTTGTAGCGGTCTGCCAGTCCCTTTAGCATGCCTCAGACGCCCGGAAGCCCCTAAAACAAAAAAAAAGTTTACGCTGCAGCCCACTGAAAGTGATCCACTCTTCCCACCCGATGGGTATTGTTGGCGTCCGCCCGCTGCAGCACTGGGCGGGCTGCCACAGCCAAACCCATGCATTGTTATTGTCATCGCCATCTTTTTTTTTGTCGACATCTTTTTGTTCCTTCCAAGCATTTTACACTCTCTTTTGTCTGGAGTCTCAGTCTTTTTCTTTTTTGTGTGTGTTTGGCATCGTGAACCAGGAGGCTGATCCTGCAACCCCCCCCGCAAGACCCTCCTTGAATCTATAGTAGCCGAACCCTTCGTTCTCCCTGCGGCAGATCATCAAACCCGCCGCGATACAGACAAACCACCCAGTGCGGCCTTCGTTCCTTCGCCAGACTCTTTTTACCAGCGTCATCCTCAATACTCGTTCGATTGCCTCGATACCACGACACTCGCTGTCATCTCTGGACTTTTATACCCGCTTTGCGATCGTGCTCGCGCCCAGTCAACCCTGGTGCTTCTCGATAATACGCTTGCCAAGCGCACGGCTCCCTCTCCCTCGCCTCCTGCTTCATCCGCTGGCCGGCCCCTGGGTGTCTTTCAAGTCGCCTCCTTGCAAGTCACAGATTGCAAAATACTACCCCAACTTTGCAATCACAAGCTTCTCTGAAGAAAACGACAGCCTAGCGCCAGCGTCAGCGGTTCCGACTCTGCGACGCCTCTAAGCCTCGCCAGCAGCTGCATTTGTTGTCAGCACAGCCTGCTCCCTCACCGAACCGCCTCAATAACATACGCACACATAAAAATGCCTGGAAAGCCAGCTGGCAATATCGACTGGGCGGCCGTTCAGAGCGAGATCTTCTCGGCCGCCGGCCCCCAGTCTGCCACCGAATCAACGTTCCCGCGCCAGCATCCAGCTGCCCAGTCTGGGTCCCATGATCAGCGCATGCGAAGCCTCAGTCTTTCTCTGCCATGGCGCCGCCCCAGGAGCGCCGTCTTTACCCACGACGGCTATAACATCAACGAAAATGCAATCGACGACTCCAACGACCACTACACGAACCCCGAACACAGACGCCACGGTACCGCTGGTGCGCTCAAAGGCATGTTTCGACGTGCGTCGCACTCCATTAAAGGCATGGTGCACCGCCGCCCCTCGCTTTTAAACGAAGAAACCATCCAAGAGCAGAGTGGTACCGATTCGAGACCCTCCACAGCCAACTCGACTTGGAACAAACTGCGTCAGGCCACCGGCTTCCGTCACACACGATCAGTCTACGGCCTCGACGCCTCGTACCAGGCTGGTCTCCCGTACCGACCTGCGCAGGCCAACGTGCCCATTCCCGCGCTCGGCGATGCTCCTCCCTACATCCCCGAGCACGGTGGCGCTGCAGCCAAGGCCTCTGCAGCCATGCAGAACGAGTTCTTTGCCCGCAACCGATGGCTTTACAAGACGACCAGCGAAGACGGCAACGACCGAGAAAGCGGCATAGGCATTGTTCTTACCGGAACAAGCGCTGATTTCGACGTCGAAGCCGAAGCCGCCTCCAAGGCGGCCAAAATTAGCCGTCTCGACTTCATCACCGCGCTGCCCACCGAACTGGCCATTCAGATCCTCGCCAAGCTCGACGCCGCCGGTCTGGCCAAGCTGAGCACCGTCAGCAAGGCATGGTCGCAGGTGATCCGAAACCAGCACATCTGGCGAGAGTCGTTTTTCCGCGAAATGGGCAAGACGTATGCCACCAGCGGAGCCGTGCAACCCAATACCGGTTTGGGTATTCCCAAAATGGTCCCGAGTAACGACTGGAAGCGTGCGTACCAGATAAAGCGAGAGCTATCCCAGCGCTGGAAGGAGGGCAAAGCACGTCCCGTGTACCTCAGCGGTCACTCCGATAGTGTCTACTGCCTCCAATTTGACGAGCACAAAATCATTTCTGGTTCCCGAGACAAGACGATTCGCATCTGGGACATGCGCACCTTTGAGTGTTGCCTCATCATCGGCCCCCCCGAGGTTGTACACGGCAACGACTTGCTCCTGGCCGATGACCACCTCGAGACGCACTACGCTGCGAGCTCCGATGACGAGCGCATTGCTGTATCGCGACCCGATGTCACGGCGTTTGATATCCATCACAAGGCGTCCATTCTCTGCCTGCAGTACGATGACGAGATTCTCGTCACTGGCTCCTCCGACGCCACCGCCATCGTCTACGACATCAAGGACGGCTACTCGCCCATCCGACGTCTTGAGCACCACAGTGCTGCCGTCCTCGACCTCGTCTTCAACGACAAGTACATTGTCACTTGCAGCAAGGACACGACAATATGCGCCTGGGATCGTCGCACCGGCGTCCTCCTTCGCCAGCTGCGCGGCCACGCCGGCCCCGTCAACGCCGTCCAGATGCGCGGCAACACCATAGTCTCGTGTTCCGGCGACTTCCTCGTCAAGCTCTGGAACATTGACACGGGCAAGACCATTCGCGAGTTTGCCGGCCACACCAAGGGCCTCGCCTGCTCGCAGTTTTCCGAAGACGGTCGCTACATTGCCTCGGCGGGCAACGACAAAATCATCCGCATCTGGGACGCCAACACGGGCGAGTGCGTACACGAGATGCGCGCCCACGAGAACCTCGTCCGTTCCCTGCACATTGACAGCGTCAGCGGCCGCCTCATCAGCGGCAGCTACGACACCGACATCAAGGTCTGGGACATGGCCACCGGCCTGCAGCTGCTGGATTTCCCGCGCTGGCACGCCAGCTGGGTCCTCTCGGCCAAGAGCGACTACCGACGCATCGTCAGCACGGGTCAGGCGCCCAAGATTCTCATTATGGATTTTGGTGCTGACATTGAGGGCGTCGAGATGCTCGAGAGCAGCGGCCCGCTGTCGTTGCGCGACAGCGGCTTCTTTTAGAGGAAACCTGTTTCCTCATGAGATTTTCATGTAATCATAATCTCGAACCACTGCGGACTGTCCACCACAGCTAGTGGACTGGATTCTATACACATTTTGGCGTTTTGCTTGCCTCTTTTCCAAAGAGCCGGGACCGATACATCATCACATAACAGATATTAGCGCGCATTGAATTGTTTCTGTATTTTTTTCTTTTCCTCTTTTTCTCTTGTTGCGAGAGTACATCATATAGACGCGCGTGGGTTGGTTTCTAATTGGATTGGTATTTGTATATTTTTCTTGGTCTTAATGAGCGAACTCATTCACATGAGAAGCGCTGACCTTTATACACTGGTTACATAGAATATACACGACACTGTGAATGGCTTTACCTTGCGGCTCACATCTTTGATTCTGTGACAAGTACGTTCTTTGGCTGTGAATGGCCACAATATGCAGCTGCAAGCGAGCAAAATACGAGCAACTATACCACTTGATGGTGCGGCGAGACACGCCCGCGACAGCGCTATTTAAACAGGTTGACTGGTAGTTGCAACTACGCACGCAGAGTATCTCGATCACAACAATCTCGCAATCAGCCAAGTCCACGATGCTGTACGCAACGGCAAAAAAAAAAAAGAGGCCTGTGCAGCCACGAACAAGGCAGGGAACTTGCACGCCAAGGTAGTAGCCCTCGCGAGCGTGCCGCCAATGACGCAGGTAGCATTGCGAGGCACGTACCGAATCACAGCTGACAGTCAAAAATCTCGCTGCTGAAAAGACAGAAACAAAAAAAAAAGTTATAATCATCATCGGGTCTTGAGAACCGATAATCCGTGACAGATGGTCTCGCGCGCCTGCCAGACACGTGCATGTGATCAGCCCAACCATGACACACACCACCCCTCTCACAAGACATCACCGATGTCAAAGGGTTTTACACGGGATGCAAAAAATTCAGCAACAAACGAGAAATGACTAAAGAGTCAAGAATAAGACAAAGTAACGTAGAAGAAGGTTACAAAAAAAGGCTCAGGCATGAATAATCGTTGCGATCGACACTGCGCAAGCCCGCCAAAAGAACGGAGATATTTCCCAGAACAAGCATCAGTCTTGTCGCACAACTGCACCGTTTCCGCTTTTGGCACGTTGCATCGATTACCTTTCCACCCTCGGATCTTTTAACCTCTTCTCAGCTCAACTGTTTTCCCATTTTTTGCCTTTATTCTCTCTTCTTTTGGGCGCGCCTGTTGATCACTCTCTCGGGGCTTGCCAGCTACGGAGTTTGCAGTGCGCCCAGGACCAAACAAGGCCGAAAAGACGCCGGTTTATCCACCGACCCGGACGGGTGCGGGTAAAAACGTGGAGTTTAGTTCTTCGGGGAGTCTGTTTTTTTAATGGTTCCCTATTGTTCTTTTTTCTGGATACTGCCTGTCTCTCGGAGGACGTTCCAAAACGTGGTTGGCTCGATGCCAATGAACCTTGTGCTGCCCTTTTTGCCCACCCTTTGCTCGTCATATATGGCATTGCGTACGGTGAAAACATTTCCTGGCGATTTGCGCCCCTCCGGTATAAGCGTTTGTCCGATGGTATACGCCATCGCGATAATGCCACCATGAGTAAACCTCTCGGTGCTACTGTGGGCATTTGTAAAAATCAATCGTCCGCGTGGCCTTCGACTCGCCGCCTCCGCCTAGATGCTAATAGCTTGCAGGTTTTGGCATCGCCTCTGCGGGGTCGAGGCCTTGGACCGCATGGCCTGCGAACCCCGCGAAAGTCAGGACAAGATGCTGAGGCCCGATGCAGCCGTGGTCGGGGAGTCGCGGCATGTGCCTCTCCAGATGCCGGCAGCTGAGAACGAGGCGCTCCAAGGTCGCAATTCGCGCAGAAGGGCGCCATGGCATCATCAGCCCAGCCGTCGAAAGGCATTGTGGCGGTAAAAGAGGCTGACCGATGGATGAGCAACAGTCGTCCAGATCTGGGGTTGGCTTCGGTGTGGGGTAATAGTTGCGACCCCAAAGCTCGGGGCTAGTTATTAGCAGAATATTAGCGAAAAGAAGGGCATTACTTCGGTGTCATCTATTCCCTTTGTGGGGTAAAGCTAGCCAGCATGCACCCCTCCGTAATTTGCCATTTGGGTCTGTCATACAATGACAACACCTTGCATGTTAGAGTTTAGAAGCTTCGCCTTCCATCATAGTGTCCAAAGTCGCGGTGATAGACGAGTGGCTGTTGTAGAAGTGTGGCTCAATTCACATGTGCTGGGTCGCGTGGAGTGTGGCACGCGTTGTAGCGTTACATTGACTGTCTTGCAAAGTCTCTCGTCTTGGTCGCTATTGGTATCATTCTGTACTGTGTGGCGGCCCGCTCGTAGGCTATGCCCGGAGCATATTCGTAGCCTTGTCCCATTCTGCTCCGAGCAAGCAAGGTACTTGCACATCTTTCAGTAGCGCAAATTCGCAATGTAAAAGTAATGTCGATGTAGTTTCTGCATACTGTGGATCTAGGTAGTGTCGGGTGATCTACCTGGCGCCGGTGGTGTATCCATTTGCCTGTCATCAGGCAGTGGTACGCCAGTGCTAGAGCTCTCCACGCCGGGCACTAGTCAAAGCAGCTGCCCAGTTTGGCAGGCTGCAAGGCACGAGCCAGGCTTGCCCATGCTGCGTTCGTTCATGCCTATTTTCTGTGGACATCTGCTTGGTGATTCATCTCCGATCGCTTCTATGGAGGGACTCAGTTTATCCCAGTGCAAGACCATCAAACTGGCGATATAGTTCCAATAACTTCGGATCAGATGAGGAAATGTCGTTCGGCGAAGCTGCAGAGATCCCTTTAATGTCGCGTCGGAAGGTTCGCAGCCGTCAGGGCAATTTCGATCGGCACAGTCATCTGCGGTCTCAGGAATGTGACCTACAAAGTCACCGCTCAGGGCCTGGGCCACAATAAACTTTGTATGGAGGTAGTCCACAACGAGAAAAGAGACACTAAGGACTTCTGTACCGTTTGGAGGGCGACCTCTGACAAGAGACAGCAGTGTATTTTCACCACTCGCATGACATCAGGAATCTACCTCTGTGGGTTACGACGAACGAAGTGGCTCTTGAGTGGCCTCTTGAGTGGCCGTCAACTTACTTGTTTCCAAACGCTTCGGTCAACCCTTCATAGTTTCAAGAAAGAGCGCGTGATTCAGGCCCTTCAGTCCCAAAGCCTGGCAAACGTGGTGACTTTTCTCAGCGCTTCGTGAGGCGCTCTAGGGGCTGGAGGTCTGGGTGAAACAGCGCTAGCCTCTTTAGTTGCCCTTGGACATATGGGAAAAAAGGGGACCCTGTGTATGCGGGTGTCAGCTCGGCGCGGCAACCATACCAGGATTGGCTGTCTGCGCTCCGCCAGGCACCAGACCAAGCAGACCCCTCCACAGAATAGGACCTGCTCTCTTGGGCAGAAGCCAAGAGCTTCATCAGCGCCAGTCCTCGGCGCTGCCCCGGCGTGAGTTTTCATGGCGTCCGGCTTATGGGGTGCCACGATGCCATTCATAAGCTAGACGAAGCAGGGGTCAACTCTTTCTGAGCACTTGGCAAAGGGTGTAATGGTTTTCCAAGTGGCGTGCATAATAGTTGCTTTTTGGCTTTAACACTGCTAATATCATGAGTGCCGCCACAGCAGGCGGTCGGGGAGTATCGTTATTAGTGCGCGAGACGTCATGAGCCTGCCGAGACATGCACTGCCAGCTAATGGAAATTGCCGTTGATGAGGCGAAGTTGGGTCCTCCCAAGATTTCCTACCCCAGTGGCACAGTACTAACATTCGTCTCGTACTCTCATTGTTGGTGTAGGTGGCGACTGGCGAGAAAAACAAAGCCGGAGTTCGTTTCCTGGCAGCTTCAACTGCGGGCACCCCCTGGTGCTGGTGGAAAGAGCAATTATCGAGCCCCAGTATCTGAAACAAAAGAACAGGCGCATTAAGCCAATAGATGGTGTCGGTACCTGTTGACATCGTTAGGCCCGCAAGGGTGTGGCCGCCTGTGTGGGGGCTCCGCTTTCTGAATGCCTACGCGCCCCGAAGAATGTGAATGCAACCAGGACAATGGGCTCTCTGCCAGGCCCCGACTCGCCGGGCGCCCAGGCCATGCCTACATGCCGACGTTCCTTGTAAGCCTCGATCGTAGCTTAAAACCAGCGGGCGCCCGCGCCAAATGAAAACCGTCTTGAGACCTGGCCATCGTGCTTCTCTGGCCCTCTCCAACCTGTCTTGACGATAGGCAAAGTTGTTCCTCTCCTGGCAGCTCCCACTCGACTGTCTCAAACTCTCCTTGGTTTTTTGCTCCTAGTCGCTTGCGTGGGTAGCGCTCGTGTACGTCTCCTGCATCTGCAAAACAGTTGTAAGTTTGCTCTCAACACCAAAGCCTGGCCAGATCTACATCACCCGTGTAAGACGCTGTGCGCCCACCTGACACACCACGCTGGCGAGTGCCTCGAAGAAGAGAAGTAAAATACATCACAGACTTTGGCTAGCCATCTTTGCCTTGTTGATCAGAGTGTCGTTGGCAAGTCCAAAGTTACAGTCTCGTGCGGAAAACAGACTGCTGACTTGCTGCCCCACCATCACTGGACGGGCGGCTGTCAACGACCAACTTACAGCTGGCAGGTAGTTGGCTGCCAGCTGGCGGACGTTGTGCTCTCAGCCACATTCACTGTTATTCAAATACAGCTTTCCTCCAGCATAGTTCCTATTGTCCTACGTTACACTTCACACGGCATCTTCTGCATCCCCTTTGCCTCTTTGGTTCTACACTCCTTGCTTCTACTTGCTCCTTCATCCTTCCCTGATAGACTGACGCGTTCTTTCGACATAGACGCACTTTTCTCACCGAATCCATCGTCATGGGTCTCGGATCGCTTCTCACGGCCTCTCTTCTGGCCCTGAGTGCCTTTTCACCCGTCTCGGCAGCACCCTCTTCCTCCATCGATGCTTTGGAAGCTCGCGATGGCTCGAGCTGGTGGCTCTCCAACATCAAGCGACAGGGCGTCGTCCCCAGCAACAGTGGTTTCAAAGTCTACCGCAACGTGAAGGACTACGGCGCTCGCGGTGATGGCTCTTCCGACGATACTGCCGCCATCAACGCCGCTATCACCGACGGTAACCGCTGCGGTCGCGGCTGCGATTCGAGCACAACCACCCCCGCTATTGTTTACTTCCCTCCTGGAACCTACGTCGTGTCAAAGCCCATTATTCAGTACTACTACACTCAGCTCGTTGGTGATGCCGTCAACGTGCCTACTCTCAAGGCTGCTTCCAACTTCCAGGGTATCGCCGTCATCGACTCCAACCCCTACGCTGATGGTGGTGTCAACTGGTACACCAACCAGAACAACTTCTTCCGTCAGATCCGCAACTTCAAGATTGATATCACTGCCCAAGGCAAGTCTACGGGAACTGGTATCCACTGGCAGGTTGCCCAAGCCACGTCCCTCCAGAACATCGAGTTCAACATGATCAAGGACAAGAGTGGCGACAACAAGCAGCAGGGCATCTTCACTGAGAACGGCTCTGGGGGCTTCATGACTGATCTTACTTTCAACGGTGGCAATCTCGGTGTTTTCTGGGGCTCTCAGCAGTTCACCACCCGCAACCTGAAGTTCAACGGATGCAAGACCGCCATCTACATGAACTGGAACTGGGCCTGGACCTTCCAGGGCCTCAACATTGACAGCTGTGATATTGGTCTTGACATGTCCAGCAACGGTCAGGACCAGCAGCAGGTTGGTGTCGTTCTTGTCCAAGATAGTGTCTTCTCCAACACCGGTGTCGGCATTGCTACTCGCTACAGTACCAGCCAGAATGATACCCGCGGCAGTCTTATCATTGACAACGTTGATTTCAAGGGCACAGCCGCAGCTGTCAAGAACCCTCAGTCCGGTGCCACCCTCCTTAACGGCAACCAAAAGGTCCAGTCTTGGATTCAGGGCCGGGCCTACAAGGGCAACAGCGGCAGCGCCGTCCAGGGTACCCAGCCTGGCGTTTCTAAGCCTGGTGCTCTCCTCGACGGCTCTGGCAACATCTTCACCAAGTCCAAGCCCCAGTACAACAACGTCGATGCCTCCAAGTTTGTTTCTGTCAAGTCCAAGGGCGCCAAGGGTGACGGTAGCACTGATGATACTGCTGCTATCCAGGCCGTTTTCAACAGCATCGGCGGCGACCAGATCGTCTACTTCGACCACGGTCAATATGTCGTCACCAACACTGTCAAGGTCCCCAAGAATGTCAAAATTGTCGGCGAGATCTGGCCCGTTATTCTTGCGGGTGGAAACAGCAACTTCCAGGATCAGAGCAACCCCAAGCCCGTTTTCCAGGTTGGCAACTCTGGCGATGTTGGCACCGTCGAGATTCAGGACATCATCTTCTCCACCAAGGGCCCTCAGCCTGGTGCTATCTTGATGGAGTTCAACGTTGCTGGTCAAGACAAGGGCGCTGCCGGTCTCTGGGACGTTCACTTCCGCATCGGTGGCTTTGCCGGAACCAACCTCCAGTCCGACAAGTGCTCCAAGAACCCTTCGCAGATTGCTGGCCCCAAGTCTGAATGCATTGGTGCTTTCATGCTTGCGCACATCACTGCTTCTGCCAGCGCGTACCTCGAGAACACCTGGTTCTGGGTAGCTGATCACGAGCTCGACCTTGGCGACCACAACCAGATCAACATCTACAACGGCCGCGGCGTTCTCATCGAGAGCACCAAGGGCACTTGGCTCTGGGGAACCTCTTCTGAGCACAGCGTTCTGTCCAACTACCAGCTTACCAAGGCCAAGAACGTCTACATGGGTCTCATTCAGACTGAGACTGCCTACATGCAGGGCAACCCTGACGCCAAGGTTCCCTTCAACTACAACGCCAAGTACGGCGACCCCGATTTCTCGAAGTGCACTGGTCCTAAGTGCGCCAGAACCTGGGGCCTCCGCGCTGTTGACTCCAGCGACGTTCTCATCTACGGCGCTGGTCTCTACAGCTTCTTTGATAACTACGACCAGAAGTGTGTCGATGGTCAAAACTGCCAGGACAACATCCTTGATATTGAGAACTCTAGCGTTCGTATTTTCGGCCTCGCCACCAAATCGAGCATCAACATGGTTACTCTGAACAACCAGTCTGCCGTTCTCGACAAGGACAACCGAAACAACTTCTGCGCCGCCATCGCTTCTTTCTCGCCCTAGAGCGGCGACGAAAATGTCCCAGGCGGACCTGGGCCCAAGACCGGGCCTAGCAGCAGCGCCGAACCCTATTCCAGCTCTTCCATCTCGCCGACCCCGATCTCCTCAGCTTCGACTACAAGCAGTGCCAAGCTGCCTTCGACCACCACTTACTCGAACGTACATGAAACGACAGTTCTCTATACCACCACGATGTACGTGACGGCGACCGTCACGGTTTCAGCTTAAAGGCACTCGCTTTGAGAATTGCGATGTGAAAGTTTTGTGGGAGTAAGACGATCTGTTTTGCTGCGGGCGACCATTTCTGTTTTCTGTTATTTTCTCTTCATTGGTTCATTTTTTACATTTTTCTTTTTGGTCCATATTTAGAAGACCTTTTTTGCCTGCCCGGGAGGCAGGGTAGTTTTGGGCTTTTGGAGGCAAGGTTATGTCAAGTCGGACAGCAGCTAGACAGTTGAGACTGACAAATAAATTTGATTGTCAAAATGAGACATGACATTCGTGTATTTAACTCACGTGGTGAATGTCACTGTTATACCTGTTCAATCCATCCTTGCAGGAACTTCTGGATGTGGTGACTATTCTTCTCCATGAACAGCATGTGGCCGTTGCCCTTGAGCCCCACGTCCTCCAAGTAGACATGCTCCAACTCTTGACAGCCTGCTTGGCGCAGATAATCGGCGGTGCAATGATCGTATACATGATGGTATGACGATTCTGCCGTCACGACCAAAATGCGCTTGCCGGCAATGTTGACGAGCTGTCTCGGGGGGGGATTGTCCGCCTGCAAGGTACATGCGAGCCGCGGAGGGTCCTGGTAGGTGCGGACGGCCTTGACGAGCTCCGTCGCCGGGTCCGCCACGGGCGGCTCGTACGTCATCGGCACCTCGGTCACGCCCCAGTCCCTGTTGGTCGCGTTAGAGAAGACAGCGTCGTGAAACGGCGGCCCCGCGGGCTCCAGCAGGACGAGCGCGGCGGCGAGCTCGGGCCGCCGGTCGGCGATGAGCAGCGGCAGCGGTCCGCCCTGGCTGTGGCCGACAACGACGGCGGGCCGGCCGATGCGGTCGAGGAGCGCGGCGCCGGCCTCCTGCGCGGCGGCCTGCTCAAACGGCGAGTTGGGCATGAACTGGATGCTGGCCGCGTAGAACTGGTCAAAGACGGGGTCGCCCATGACGCCGGCGCCGGGCCACTGCGTGTGCCGCTCAGCCCCCGGCCACAGCTTGTACCGCTCGGCGGCGGTGAAGCGCTGCTGTAGCTTCTCGGCCGAGTACGAGGCCAAGGTCGCGGAGCCGTGGCCGGGCTCCCACGGCGAGCGGCCGCGGAACGGCTCGTCAGCAATGTACACCTCGTAGCCGGCGGCTACAAAGTCGGATGCCCATCCGCGACGTCCATCCGGGGTGTTGAGAAAATTCTATGCGAATTGTTAGAGAAATTCTATGACCTTTTTGTGCCTCTTAGGATCAATGGATTTATAACGTACTGCGCCCATCTGCCCACGGCCATGGAGGAGAACAATTGGGTGCGGTTGAGTTACTCCGTGCGGGGGTACGAGCTTCTCAACATACATTTGGTTCACCAAGACATGATTCTCGGAGTCGTTCTCATGCGGTATGTACTTGCCACCGACAAAGAAGTAGCTGCGAATCATGGGAACTTCTCCATGGTTCTTGGCGGCTGCGTCTGCTTGGTACGATGCCTCCCCAGGCGCAGTTGCTTTGGCTGCGCCAGCAAAGCTTGCCAGCGCAGCAAGCGATCCGAGAGTCGGGCGCATTGTCGTCAAATGTTTGAGCTCTAGAGCAAGTCTGTGCGAATGATGTTGAAGTGTCCAAAGGATGAGATTGGCAGTTGGACGTAATAAAAAATTCAAGCAATGTCCGCTGCGGAGGCATAAACGAAATTGGAGCAAAGCAGGCTGCGGCTCGGGACTGGGGGTTTTAGGGAGCCATTAATAAAGGCGCAGGTGTCTCGCGCCAAATTTGCTCGAGACAAGGCAGGGCACAATTAAGCCGTGCGATCGGCACCGTCCCTGGTCCAGTTCACGATCCACAAACCCAGGCGCAGACTGGGGAAATGAATGGTGCATCTCGGCGCACTTGTGCGCCTTCAAGTTTGGCCATTGTAGTGCCTCTCCAGCAAATGCCGATTTTGGCATGGTACAATCCCCATTTACGGGGTCGCGAACAGAGAGATGGATCAAGTGAGGGACTCTTGATTTATATTCAATGGGCGAACAAACCAGAGTGTGCCACATTGCTAGATAAAAAATCTGATTCAAGCAAAAATGTGAGAGGATATCAGCATGGGATTGGACGGAACTCTGTCTGTCCACTTGGTAGTTGTGGAAACATTTAAGCCACACCGAGTAGAAACCTGAGTGTTGAGAAATATGGGCGAGCGAAGAAATCGCAGAGATGTATTAGAAAGGCACATAGATCTATCGGATGGTCTCCAGCTATGACTTGGCTATATCCAGATGTATCTTTGGACCTGTTCGTCTGGTAAGGCTGTCTTGCCTGGAGGCGTCGCTCAGCTCCACCACACGCTGGTAAAGAAGCTCTTCCATGCCATCGGCACTGCATTTGATAACCTGTAGGTCTGAAATTGAAGATTTCCTTCAGTGTGTGACAGTAATGGTGTTGAGAAAAAGAAGAAAAAACAGACAAAAATATCAGCGCCAGCATCTTACATGTCGAGACATTAAATGTGAAAATAAAGCAACATGTATGTGCCGGGAACGGCGGGTGGCAGCCATTCGAACATGCGGCCTTCGCAGTGGCAAAAAGCAAAAGCGAAGAGGCTTTGTAGCCCAGCGGAAATTTCTTTTGTCAAAGAACTTTGCTTTACTAAATTTTTAGTGGTTGTAGCTACTTCGTTTTAAGGGAGTGACTTATTTGCGTATATAAGGCTACCAAGATGGCTCCCCAGAAGAGCAGCAATAGGGATGCTGCATTGACGGCTTAAAAGAGAAACATATGTATGGAAAGTTGTCTGTCAAAGATTAAGGGATTTAGATCTGTGAACTATGCCTCTACAGCTATATAATAGTGTGTTACTAGGCGATATAGATTCATCCAGAGTTGCTGGCAAGGATGGTAAGGATGGTAGGGAACTTCTACAAAAAACACGACTGGCAAGAAATTAGCAGTAGGGAGCCGTTGTTATGTTTATGACAATCCTTAGATAAAATACTGAGATTAGTCATAAAAAGATGTATGATTAGGTCTCTAATTTCGTCTCTATAATTAGATGATAGTGTGTTGCCAGGTTATACAAACCCGTCTCTAGAGTTAGTGGCAAGGATGTTGAGTAAATTTAGCAAAAAGATATAATAAAAGAGTAATAATAGTTATTTGAACTAAGGACATTCTAGAAGAAGAAAAGTAACTAAAATTACTGTTCAGCCAAGGTTTATTCAATTATTCAATGTCAACATCATGTGGTCGCGTGATTACTAATCAGCAATCATCAACCACGTCCACTCTACAGGAATGCCAGAAAGAGTCATGGCAAAATTGTCATGATAATGTAACCTGCGGAGTGTAGTATCATGGTGGCCTCACTGGCGTATCATGAACCAAGCGCGGTGACGATTCTCACCCAATCTTCCTTTCTCTTGCTTCTCAACGCTGGTAACTATATTCTCGACCACGGCCTTTACTGTGGACTGTTGGGGCAGGTTTTCCTTGGTGTAGCATGGGGCACACCGGGTGCCAAATGGCTGGGCACCGAGGCCGAGCACGTCATCGTCCAGCTGGGTTATCTCGGTTTATTACTTCTTGTGTATGAAGGTATAAGATAATCCCTCCAACGCATTATCAACCGTCACCTAATCAAAATAATTATGCAGGTGGTCTCTCAACCTCTCTTCAATCGTTGAAAGCTAATATATGGCTTTCTTCATGTGTCGCAGTGACTGGGATTGTTTTGCCATTAGGGCTTTCCTTTGTCCTGCAAAGACTCACTGGCGCAACTCCTCTACAGGCGTTTGCGGCAGGCGCCGCGCTGTGCTCGACCAGCTTGGGCACTACATTTACAGTCCTTGGTTCAAGCGGGCTGGTAGAAAGCAGGCTTGGTGTGATATTAACCAGCGCCGCGATGATGGACGATGTTGTCGGCCTTGTTATGGTTCAGATCATCTCGAACCTAGGAGATTCCAAGGCGAGCATCAGCGCAGTTACCATCGTTCGACCATTGATGGTGTCGATTGCCTTTGCCGTGTGCGCTCCGATCATTTGCATTTTTATCATCAAGCCTATGACGCTGTGGCTTAATGAAAAGCGCCGCGATTCACCCACTGGATGTCTTAACAAACTTCTCACCAAGACTAACACGGCGTGGATTATTCACACATTGACGCTGGTCGGGCTCATCGCTGGATCAACGTATGCCGGGACGTCTAACTTGTTCGCATCCTACATCGCAGGCGCTTGTATTAGTTGGTGGGATGCGGGGATTCCTCATCCAGAGCTAGAGACATGCGTTTCTGAGCCTGTCCAGGTGGAGGGTGCGTCTAGAGCAGAACACAACAGAACGGTCGAGCCAAAGACACATACAACTGAGCCGCCAAATCTCCTAGGTATCTACGTCTTTAACAGATATTACAAACAGCCGTTGGATAAGGTTCTGAGGCCGTTCTTCTTTGTATGTTTCCCCCTTTTCTGATGTTGTGGCTGCCACTGACGTAGTTAGGCCTCCATTGGTTTCTCCATTCCCATCACTGAGATGTTCAGTGGTCCTATTGTCTGGAAAGGAATAGTATACACTATCCTAATGGCACTTGGCAAAATTGCATGCGGTCTGTGGCTCCTTCGTCTACCATCACTGCCAAGCTTTCCTTTCAACATAGCCAAGTCGCTGAAGTCCATCAAGTGTATTGCGCCTCACTTCAGGGGGCGTGCTCCAAAAGCGACAGTGCCGGCTCGCAACGCGGTGAATGCGACACAGCCCAATTCTTCTGGGGATTCCGCGCCGATCGAGTCAGAGCAGAATTCCACCACCCAGCGCGGGGCAACACATCTCGAACCCACCAATTCCAAGCCTCGCTCTTTGTACCCGGCCTCAATCCTTGGATGCGCTATGGCCGCGCGTGGAGAGATTGGGTTCGTGATCTCGTCTATTGCCGAGAGCAATGGGATATACTCGGCATCTCAAAGGAACGGCAAGAGTTCGGACAATTTCCTCATCATAACATGGGCTATCGTGCTTTGCACGATCCTGGGGCCACTGGCGGTCGGACTTCTGGTGAGGAGAGTAAAACACTTGCAGCGAGGATTAAAGAAACAAGGCAAGGTTGTTCGGGAAGATGTGTTAGGGGCCTGGGGAGTGTCATAGAAGCATGGCACTGTTCTCAGTACCATAGTGGGATGAGTACGGTATCGGATTTAGTTTTGTAGCATATTTTTTGTGCAAGTGCGACCTTAAAAGCCTTCGCCAACGGCTTTGATGCTTTTGGTAAGCCTTTTGGTATATGGAACTGGTGAGCTTTTCAGACCTGTTCGGACGGCAATGATGGGGCTTCGATTCGGCGTCCATTATTCCATACCTAACGATGAATGTTGGAGGGCCACCTTCGCACAGATCGCGAATCGCAGTCGACTGCTTTTCTTAACGAGTCCTTGGCCCTTTACTGTTCTACCACCATCAGATTTGCTTAGCAGCATATTATGTAGCTCGCTTAGGCGCAGGTCCGATAATCTTGGCGCCAGTTTTGGAGCGAAAGGAAGGCTGCTAGGCAATTGTCCGCTACGCTAATGTCCATAGCGGGCGTGGTGGCGGGCCATCTACTTCGGATGTAGGCAAAACACAAATTAGAACATACCTCTTTCCATTGTCAAGGTATGTAGATAGTGTCAATAACAGTCTAGGGAGAACGCATTTTACCCAAAGCAATATTTCGCTGAAAACTGATACTTCAATTTGCTATAGGTGACCTTGCTGAGGAGTCAAGGCTAGGCGGCAGAAGCCAGCCGCATATCAGGATGGTAAAGAAAATAATAACACAACGAACAAGTGACTAGCACAGGAAAAACGAGCCTATTCTCAGTTCGTCTATGGATATTTTTGAAGGAGACACCGTAACGCTAGAAAGTGCCCATCAGTTTCCGGTGGCTGGCCAGTGTTGCTCCTATCAGCCCGAGAATGGTACGGCTGAGGCAGCATAACGAATGAGAACAGGGAGTAACACATTGTATGATGAGTCATTTCTTTAAATAGAGCTTTTTCATGTTTATTATTCCTGCTTTCGCACACCCATCCAATGCTGCTCACGATGATAATCTACCGAGGTGTGGCGCAGTCGGAAGCTTCCAGCACGCGCCACGACTGATGTGGCGCTAGCCAGATTGGCTGCCCATCCCACGTCATAGGCGAGCCATGCATCACAGGCTTTTGATTTGAAGCTGCTTCGCTCCAACTCTAACCCTTTTCTCTTCTTAGCCTCGCGCAACAACGCATTCGCACCGATGCTTCTTTAGCACCCCATCACAATCTCCAAAGGAAAACATAGACAATTACGCACATAATCCTGGTGCAATGTCCACGAAACGAACCACACGATCGGCCGGCAACGCCTCGTCCTCTTCGACATCCCCCGCCTCCGACCAGACGGCCGCCATGACGTCCGCCACGCTGCGCACCTCGCCGCTGCTCCCGACGCCCGTCGAGCGCGTCGCCCTGGGCCTATTCCCCGTGCTGCTCGTCTTTGGCTCGCTCTTTGCCGTGCTGTCGCCGCACACGCGCGCCGCGACCTATGACGTCCTCTCGCAGTCGCACCAGGCCGCCGACGGCACCGCGCCGAGCTACTTTGCGCGCAAGTCCAACATGTTCAACGTCTATTTTGTCAAGCGTGGCTGGGGCTGGACCACGGCCGCCCTGTTCGCCTTCGTCCTGACGCACCCGGCGGCCGGCGCCTCCCCGGCGGCCAAGGCCCGCGCCGTCGCGCGCTGGGCCGCGATCACGGCGTGGTGGGTCGTCGTGGTGCAGTGGTGCTTTGGCGCGCCCATGATTGATCGCGGGTTTCGCTGGACGGGCGGCAAGTGCGACGTCGCCGAGCTCGGCGTCGTGACGGGCACGGCCGACGCGAAGGCGGCCCTGACGGCGGTCGCGTGCAAGGCCTCGGGCGGCAAGTGGCGCGGCGGGCACGACATCTCGGGACACGTGTTTCTGCTGACGCTCGGGTCGGCGATGCTCATGAACGAGGTGCTGTGGCCGCTGGCGCGCTGGGCTGGCTGGTTCGGCGAGGAGCGCTGCGTCGTCATGGCCGACGGCGCGCTCAAGGGCGCCAATGTTGAGGCGGAGACGGCGCCGGGAGCTGGACGAGAGAACAAGGAGGTACTGGGCTATGGTGGCAAGTTTGCGCTGGGTGTCTTGGGACTGAATCTGTGGATGCTGCTCATGACGGCCATTTATTTCCATACGTGGTTCGAAAAGGTATGTCTGATCTCAACACTGGTCTGCTGCGGTGCTTGCCATGCTAACGAGATGAATAGTTTACTGGACTTGTGACGGCCAACGTCGCGATTTACGCCGTCTACTATGTGCCGCGGTTCGTTCCCGCCCTACGACAAATTATCGGCATGCCTGGGATTTAGAAATGAGCAGGGCTACGAAAGCATTTTACTACATGTTGTTGGCGTATGGTTTGAATCTTGGCATAGACATAACCTAATAAGAGCCTGCAGCTTCGGATGTGCACAGCGCCGATTTGCCTTGCATGGCTACTCTCCACTAAATAGAAGATAATAAAACATTGAAAATACGGTTCACGAACACCCCAAATTGATGAAGAGCTGTGAAATGTTCCTGCACCCATCTGCGATGGTAGATGTCATCACGTTTCTATTTGGCTGCCCCACCACATCTCACCACAGACTCCCGCACACCCGATTGCCGACTTGACCTCGTCTCTCTCATCTAGGTGTGATCGACACCTATAAAATTACGCTGCACGCCATGTCTCCGTTAATAGCTCCAGCTCGCCTTCCAGAGCTCGTCAAGGCCGCTTTTGCCAAAGCCCTCGGCGAAGGCGAGCTTTTCTACTTTCCCACGCATGTGCAGGACATGCGCCTGGGCGCTCTCTCGGTTGGACACTTTCGTACACACACCTTGTTGATCATGTCCAAACAAGCTAATTCCGGCCTCGCCTGTAGTTTCAATTGCGATTTTCCCCTGCTCTGGCTAACAAGCCTAAGGCGCCTCCCAAAAAGGACGCCAATACAAATACGACGCCGTCAAAGCCTTTTGATCCGTTCGAGTACACCTCACCACCGCCCAAGCTGTTTGTCGCCGACGTTGGGCCAGCGCACTTTCTCGTGCTCAACAAGTTTGCCGTGGTGCCGGAACACTTTATCCTCGCGACGAGAGAGTTTGCGGCGCAGACGCACGTCCTCGAGGCCGACGACCTGCACGCCACGCTCGCTTGCATTCGCGCGTACGAGGAGGCGGCGGCGGCGGCGGACGCTACCTCGTCCAGCGGTCATGATGATGATGATGACGCCGCGCTTTTTGCGTTTTTCAACTGCGGCGAGCATTCGGGCGCAAGCCAGCCGCATCGCCACATCCAGCTGCTGCCGGTGGCATCCATGAGGGAGGGCCTGCCAGAGGAGAGCCCCTGGCGCGTGCTGGCGTCGCGGCTGGATGGTGTTGCGGTGGCGCCGTTTAGGACCTTTTCGGAGACGATTGCGCTCGACACGTCGCGTGAGGATCTGCACGCGGCGTACCTGAGGCTGTACGAGCAGGCGGTGCGGGCCGCCAAGGGAGACGAGTCGGCGGCGGCGGTGGCGAGGACGGGCGAGGCTGCCATCAGCTATAACATGGGCATGACCAAGGACAAGCTGGTGCTTTGCCCGCGGCTCGCAGAGGGAGACGAGATCAAGGACCAGGGCACGGGGGATGTGGTGGGAAAAGTGTCGCTCAACGGCACGATGCTGGCCGGCACGGCCCTTGTCAAGACCGAGGCCGAGTGGGATGCGCTGCGCCAGAACCCGCGAGTGCTGATCAATGTGCTGAAAAGTGTTGGCCTTCCGCAGCCGAGTTTTATTGAAGAGTCAAATAAACTGTAGATGCGCGACAAAAGTAGCTAGCTAGAATAAAGAAAAAAAAATTCGCGAAAAGAAGATGAAGAAATCCATTGTCGCCATGACGGACCAATGCTACATTTCCCTCCAGCTTTCTCCAATGCTTTTTTTACCATGACGCTTCAGCATGATCTGCACAAAGTAATACCCATTGCCAAACTTCCAAGAAAGAACTTTTTCTGCTTTTGAGAAGCCGCATGCCAACCTCGTCGCGGCTGTCGATTTCCTGATCCAAATCGAAAGTGCCATGTCCCCCCCCAACAACCTGTTAATATTATGTTTTGTAATGCAGAAATAGCAGCAATAACGGAGACAACAGCAATACCTTAAATACCAGTGAGAACAGAAATGAAGAAAACAGCAGCCTTGGCGGAAATAGAGGAAGCACCCGCGCTCCCGTTGACAGTGAAGACCAAGTTAACAAAGGAAACCAAAGGACAGGCATCATCCTCGACGTCGGTTTGCCGGCAACTCTCTCCATTTGTTATGGCAGGTCGCATAGCCAAAGGAATATGTGCCTCCATTGTTGGTGATGTATTCTGCCACCTTCTTCCACGAAGTCTTGCCCGAGCGAATGTTTCCACGGGTGTGGACTCGAACAGCTCTTTTCAGCAGCTCAATCTACACACAAAAGAAAAAAAGACAGGTCGGTTAGGTCGAATGCGATTTGAGAATAATACGGGGGTATCTCGGTTTGGTTGAGCTCACATCTGTATCGGTCCATTCTGGCTTACGGACGCGGTTGTCTTTATCCTTTGTCAGCATTCGATGGCGGCCACGCAGGGTAGACTCCGCCTCTGTGAAGCCGCCTTTCATTTTGATCTCCTTGTATGACATTCCTTTGGCGCGAGCATCAATCAGGAAAGCATTTTGTGCATTCTTGCGGTCGTCAGACAGAGCAGGCGACGGAAGTCTGCTGGAATGCCTGCTGGGCTGCCTGCTTGCCTGCGAGGACTGGATACTGCTCCCGGCGTAGTTGCTGTCGCTCTCGTAGACGCTGGGAGCGAGTGAAGTCGTACAGCTGGGGGAGTTGTAGCGGCTGCCGTCCTGCATATCCGAGTCTCTCTGCGCGATGGGAGAGGCAGAAGCATGACTGGGGAGCCTCTTTCGACCACAAGTGTCAGCCTGGGGCGACTGTGACGCATAGTCCCCGGCGCTCGTAAAGGAGAGCTGACTTGAAGAAAAGTCTGATCGGGCGGGTCGAAGGCCGACAGGCGTCAGCCGCAGCTTCTGCCCCGAGGCAACGGATGAGGCGTCGTTGAAAGAGTCCTGAGACGCCAGAGAGGCGGGCGGCGGCACATTATACAGCTGCGGAGGGGCGACTTGAGTTGAACTGGTATTGAACCATTTATTCATGATAACCGATCCGTTCTCCTTGAAGTAGCCGTGCGAGCCCGTGTCAAGCTTCAACTGCGGCTTCCGCTCGCTCCTATTGGTGCTCATCTTGGATAGAGACACGGCGCTGCCTGGCGGTGTGTTCAGATGAGGCATTTCGCGGCTGGTTTGGCCATGAAAGTTTGATTGATAAAGCCCAACAGGAGCTGGTGTGCTCGGAAGGGACACGCTTGTATCAGGCAGGTATGTTGGGCAGCTGCTTTGTGGCCAAACTGCGCTCATGGGTGCGCTTGAGATGCCATCAAAACCGAGCCGCTGTGGTTCACCCAGCCAGACTGGGCTAGGTTGTGGCATCTGGTCCATTCGGGGCATACCATGGAGAAAACTTCGACCGAGACGTGATTCGTCCTGAAAGATGCCATTAGCATATTGAGGGGCCTGAAGAAGAAGAAGAAAACGTACCTCGACGTCAGAAATAGACTGGATCCAAGACTCGTTCTCCATTGTGATGCGCCGTTGAAAATGAGGCGGTAACTGCAAATTGAGGTTTGCCCGACGAACTCTGCGAGATGAAGATGGAAGATGATGCTGTAAGGTGTTCTGCATCGCGGGAAATGCAGCGCGTTGAGACGCGGTCGTTATATCTTCCGACGAGGTGCTTCGTCGAGCAAGGTGAAGGCCCTGCGGCATCACGTTGGCGGGCATCAGGAAATACGCAGAATGCGATGCTTTGATGCAGGAAAAAGAAATGGAATGCTCAGATGCACAGTGACGGAAGCTATGCCACTGACGAGAATATGCGGTTTGACGAGTGGAAGAAGAAAGGAAAAGCCGGGAACTGGAAGACTGCCGGATGTGAGCAGCTGGCCCCAGTGAGGGGCTTCACTTAGCGAGACGTATCACGCTTTTTGATTTCAGATGAGCCTCAATTTCGAGAAATTGACCCCTGTTTGATTGACTGGGAAGAAGGGTGGCGAGGAATTGGTGGCGCGAGTGAAGGTGACTTGACCGTGAGGGGCTGGCAGCTGGCAGCTGGCAACTGGCAACAGATAGCTCCGGGAATGGCGATTCTCTTGAATCTGCTTGTTATCTTGATTTTTCTTCTGACTTTTATGATTCTTATCTTTCTTGTTACTCAGGTTTCGCCTGTTTCGCCTGTTTCTCTTATTACCTCGATTTCCTATATTGAGGCTATTTTCCTTATTTTCATATTCCCATGACTTCTATCATTATGCTTATTTGCCATATTCTTCTAACATATTTTGCTTTCTAAATATTCTCTGTGCTTTCTACTGACTTAACTCTCCCCAGCAGTATTATTTCCAGTAAAATTATCCCTCAGCAACAGCCATGCTTCTTCTCGTGTCGTTCCCGGAAAGCTTGGGTCGATAATCTTCCAGGATCAACTGGCGGTCCCTGCTGACCAGCGCCTGGCAGATTAACTGCATCGTCGGATACTCTCGACTCAAAGAGAGAATGAGCCTTGTATGCTCAAATCCAGAAAAAAGCTCGTATTAATGATTGCGGCTGCCCCAATTACATGGCGTGCCGAGGACTTGGACATTGACATGCATATGCTCGGATCAGCCTGTGGCGCCGCGTCCAATCTGCTTTCGGGCTACGCACATGAATAGAATCTCCCCATGCGCCATACAACGAAATGTCGGACATCTGGGAGGCTTTGAGGCCGCCTCGTGTACGCCTCTCAAGCATGGACCAGACGGCTGGACCGCTGCGAGGAAATGTTTTGCCTTGTCTGCGCATCGTTACTTCAAAAGACGGGATGTACTGAGAGCAAACCTGTCGGTCCTAGACAGACAAACCATGCGGCGGTCCGGCACAGGGCGAAATTGCATGCATTCCCCGCATTTGGGCAGTCAACCGATGCTGCAACGCCCTGGATCGGGTGAAACCCAGATTGCGAACACCGGATACACTTCTGAAGACCGACCACATCGACTCTGCTTGAACCAAACGCAAGATTTAGTTACGAGAGAGAGATTTCATCTGCGGCTCACTGCGGTTAGCGGATACCTGATCACGGGCTGGCCGTGGTGGATTTCATGTTGAGCAAACCGGACGGGAGCACGCCCCAGTTGCCTGGCTCCTCTCCACGGCACTGACCACTGCCCATGCAGATGTAATTTCGTGCGGACGTCGCAAGGATCAGTAGCTGTCGTATCGTCTGAAGGCTGTCCGCTGCACATTGTGAATGTAAAAGTCATCATTTGCATAAGAGGCAAAGTCTTCCATTTATCCCAGTCAACATGTACAGTCTTGGATTCGTCCTCTATATACGTCATAAATTTCTACCGAAAACGCCCGATAAGATGTCCAGATCTGGTACACAAATATAAAGAAACTAGCCGATACCCAGCCCAGCTATGTGATACAAACATTGGGAAAATAACCCCTCGCAGAACCAAACGTCGCTCGTAACCACTCGTTTTTCGCTCAGTCGTCCCATTCCTCGTCGAGTTGGTCTATCAATCGGTTCTCGGCGTCCGAGTTCCTGCTGTTGCTGAAGCTCTGGCTGATGTTGCTGTACCCGCGCCTGCTCGGGAGGAAGCGCGCGCACGACGAGGTCAAGATTACAAACATGTCCTTTGAAGATTTTGGTTCACCTAGGTCAGCTCCCGCGACGACTGGTGGGCAGGCCCTGCTGCTGTGGGGGGGAGGCGGAACACACTGTGACAAAGCTCCAGATGCCGGCCCAGAGGCTGTAGTTGGGGAGCTGGCGCCAGCCGCGGGCGTGGGCGACGGTGCGGTTGTAGCACACGCCGCCGATGGCGTAGACGAGGACGGCGATGACAAAGATGAGGCCGAACACGCTGCCGGGGCCGACGTTGCCGCGCTTGTGAGGCTCGGCCGAGGCGCAGGCGTGCGAGGAGCGGGCTTCGAAGAAGTAGGCGCACTCGTCGGGGTCGGTGCCGACAAAGGAGAAGGCGGCCGTGGAGCTGCCGGAGTCGCGGTCGCAGAGGAACGAGATGACGGTCGACTTGCGGCGCGCCGGCGAGGAGCCCTTGCCCTTGTCCTTGTCGCCGTTGGTGGGCTTCTGGTCGCGGGCGCTCTTGTCCGACTTTGGTTCGCACGGCGAGCCGTCGCCGTACCGCAGCACCAGCTTGCGACCTCGGCTATGTAGATCGAGCGACGAAGAGCTGCGAGGAAACAATTGTCAGTGCATTTCGCGCCGAGGAGAGGGGAGAATTCTGCCGCCTCCACCTCTCGGCATCCTCATATCCGTACCCTATCGAGTATACTTTATCTTTGCTGTCGGTGTAGTATGCGCTGACGTTGCCCCAGAGCGACTTGGAGACGCCGACGACGTTGGTGACCGGCTTCACGACGGGCTCGCAGATGTTGAGGGTAAAATTCTTTCCGTAGTCGTAGCCACGCGCGTGGTAGTCCTTGCTCACGGAGCGCGCGCCCTTGTCCTTCGCCTTTTGCGCAATGTCGGGCCGCAGGTCAAAGAATGCGCCGTTGCTGGTCGAGGACAGCGCGGTGCAGGCGGGAACGGCCGTCGTCGTCGTGGCCTCCTCGGCGTGGACCGCGGCGGCCGCCATCAAGACGGCGCCTGATAATGACGAGAATCGCATCGTGCGGGTTGCGTGTGTGCGGGCGCGGACGAATTGGTCGCTGTTCGGCTGCTGAAGATGTAGCGTCCAGGTCGTCCGTTTGCTCTGCGCCACGTCACCTGCAAGAAGGTTCGATCTGCACTGGTACGCTGTGGTGGATCGCTGGCAATGTCAGCTCCTGGCGGTGACGAGCCAAAACGTGAAAAGAAAGATAAATTCGTATTTACTCATAGATGTGAAATCAGAAAGTTAGCATACAGGTATAATATGATTTCAAGCAGTCACTTCCGCTGAAACGACTGTGTCGTCGTGTGGCTCGCTGATTCAGAGCGCTGACTCTGGGTGGCTTGCAGCGAGCAGTAACCAGAACCACAGGCAGAGAGCCAACTAAGGCTCCCCGACATACAGACGCCAGCTTGCGCAGCCAATAAAGTGGCAGTGTTGTTATGATGAAGGTCACTATTTAGCTACTTGTATATTTGCGCAGATTCGCGCAGGGCTTGCTCTTTTTTTGCGAGTGGCACATTGGGCTGGAGGGCTAAGTTCCGATGGCTTGAGGTGAATTTGGTAGCAACCATAACTGCCAGAAAATGCAAAGTTTGAACCAAATCTAAAATCTATAAAATATATAAAGCGACACGACAGACTATTGAGCCTGGATCAATTATAGGTTACATAGTATAATCTCAGTGCACTACGAATTCAGCTACGCAGCGATATCGACAGAGCAAGGCGTATAAAGTCTGATCAAATGGCACAGTGGGCATCTTTACCGTGGGAGATACAGGAACAAATTCTTGGCCACCTTTTCAGTATCTCAAAACCAACAAGCAACAACAATGGAGGTCCCGTCGGAAGGCCGTTGGATAGGAGACCTGTCTGTCTTGAATACCTTACGACTTGCAAGACCTGGGAACAGATTCTGGAACCACTCATCTACGAGCGCCTCTACCTGAAGCCATTTACTTTCTATGTGCTCGAGCGGCTTACCTCTGGGCATCAGTCTCTTGTCAAATATATTTGGTTGGCAGTCGAACTGTCACAGTTCAATTACTGCCGGTGCATCGAGAATGGTTCAACAGAACCCCGCGACGAGCATAGCACAGTCTCCGCGACTCTGCTGGACACATGTCTGTGGAAACTCTTTGATTTGTTGAGCAAATGGGTAGATTCAGGTCTCGCACTTGGTATGACATTGTAACTCAGCATTTTCTCAAAGAGCGACATGGACCAATGTTTTTGGAATGACCTTCACTTCGATACTTGCCCATTGACAGGCTACGAAGAGCTGGAGACATCCCGCCCACGACTCGATGATACCGGGCACGGATGGGAAAATGGAGAACGCATACACGCGCCGTCGATAGAGTCCATTCTAAGCATTTCAGATGTTTTGTTGAGCGAATTTGGTGAAATCGTGCTGCAACCCGTCCCCGCTGTCAAAAAATTCATCCTCAGGCGGCAGACACGACAACAAATATTGTCGGCTACAATGGTAAGCATACTTAAAGGTCTCCCAAACCTTGAACAGATGGTGTTGGAGCTTTGGAAAGCCGATTTCTGCTCTCCAGAAACTGGTAGCTCCCTTGGGATCCAGGTGAGCTCAGCAGCGAGCTTGAAGTGATATTGCTAATAGATATGATTAGCACGTGCCCGTACCATTCGCGAAAGTCTTCCAAGCAGTTTGAAGAGTGTCACCTTCTTCGAAGATTTCAATGAGGACTTTTCACGAAGCTTGAACTCCGATCGATTTCCCGACCTTGCGCGCCGTCCGGAGCTGCATAGAACCCCATCTACACTCTTAGCTGCCGCTTTTGCCAGAAGAGCCACTAGACTGGAAACGCTCTCTGTTGCGTATTGCGTTGATGCGTGCGACTTTTTCGCATCCAGCAGGGAATGCACGTGGCATACGCTGTCGTCTCTCTTTCTGACCTCCTGGCAGCTGGTTCCCGTGACAGGCTGCGTCAAGGTGAACGCAATCTTGACGGGTGCCGCGAACGCTGCTCAGAGGATGCCGGCGCTGAAGACAATGGTGATTTGGTACGGCGTCAAGGGCGTTGCGAGCGAGTTTCGTTACGAGGTGGTAGATGGGCTTGCTTCCGTGCAGTGGCGAGGGACGTTCTGCGTGACATTGGACACCGACACCCTTGAAGCGTGGGCCAAGACTGCACTACTGCATACCGATCGCGATTTGGTCGCCCGGGAGAGTCAGTTCTTGCCAAGTGGTAGCATGAACATGCTGGGGCTCGGAGGTCATGTCATCCATCCAACGTCGCTAGAACAGATACGATGTGAGACGAGCCGGTACTGGTTTAAGTAGACAAAGCTTAGTGGAGTTATTGTAGCGTTTTGTCGCAATGGCACGTCTGACATATATTGTCTTTATTTTCTGTTACAAACAGAGAGCTTCTCGCTGGTCATGGCAAGTCTTCACGCGTGCGTCCCCACATGGTAGCTGCAGTACTGGAGCCCTGTTTCTAAATCGATCGCCGTCACAGGAACAATCGTTTGCTATCGAGCTCTTTTTTTCTTTTTAGCGGCCGCCAACACTGCCTTTGCAGGTATAGCTTGTCTGCGGTTCGGCCACAAGAATTCCCCCGTTTCGCAGCTGGGCCACCACTTGCTCAGCCACGTCGCATCGATGATGGCTTGACACGGATGGACTGCGTTCCGCCGTACTCGCATCGAGCGCAGATTGTGAGCTGCTCGCGCCTGAGAAGGAGCTCTACCGAATACGCATTAAACCAAAGGGAAACTAAAAACTAAAAGAAATCGGTTTCTCGAGAATTTTTTTCAACTTCATTATTCTTCTTCACCTTTTCCAATCTCTTTTCTTCTCTTCTGCTTCCTTAAACCCCACCCTCTAGCTTCTTGCAGGAGCTTGCGCCGAGTGCAACCCATCTCATTCTCCGTCGGCGGGCCCTGGCGAGCTGCCACATCTAGCGCCCCTGGATAAAAAGAGACAAGACCTCCTCCGTCTTTGTGTCTTCTTCTTTCACATCGCTGCGTGCCTCAAAGGTCTGTCTTGACGTCCACAATGGCTCCCAAGGCGAAGGCTGCAGCTGCCCCTGCGGCGCACGGCTACGAATTCTTTGGCCCGTAAGTCCCCCTCCCCCATCATCCTAAGAATGCTTGCTTTGGGCATCGCTGACGTCGATGCTACCTACAGTCCTGGTGCCGCGGGCATCTCGTTCGGCCTCCCGATTCTCTGCTACATCTTCACTTTTGTGTGCAACGACATCTCGGGCTGCCCCGCACCCTCGCTGCTGAACCCCAAGACGCTCTCGATCGAACAGCTCAAGCTCGAGGTGGGCTGGCCGCAGGATGGCATCTACGGCCTCGCCAGCTGGAAGGCCAGCGCCGCCATGGCCGCCTACTACCTCTTCAACCTGATCCTCTACCGCGTCCTGCCCGCGATCGAGACCAAAGGCACCATGCTCGCCTCGGGCGGTCGTCTCGACTACCGATTCAACAGTAGGTTGGCTGCTCGAATTGCGCAGTGCCATTCTGCCGCCGCCAAAGAAGAAGAAAATTCTAATCCTCGCCATAGCTCTGTACTCAAACACGCTCACGCTCACCCTCCTCGCAGCCGGAACCTTTGCGCAGGGTGCCGAGTTCCCCGTATGGATCTTCATCAGCGAAAACTACCTGCAGCTTCTCACGGCCAGCATCCTGATTTCGTACTCGCTTGCCACGTTTGTCTACGTCCGCAGCTTCAGCGTCACGGCGGGCAACAAGGAGAACCGTGAACTGGCCGCCGGTGGCCACACGGGCAACCTCCTCTATGACTGGTTCATCGGTCGCGAGCTCAACCCCCGCGTCAGCATCCCCGTCATAGGCGAGGTGGACATCAAGGAGTGGTGCGAGCTGCGCCCCGGCATGATGGGCTGGATCATTCTCAACGCCGCCTGGTGCGCGCAGCAGTACCGCAACTACGGCTACGTCACCGACAGCATCATCTGCATCACCGTCGTGCAGGCTCTGTACGTTGTCGACTCGTGGTGGTTTGAGCCTGCCATTCTCACGACCATGGACATCACCACCGACGGCTTCGGTATGATGCTCGCCTTTGGTGATCTTGTTTGGGTCCCGTTTGTGTACTCCCAGCAGACTCGCTACCTCTCCACCCACCCGCTGTCTCTCGGTCCTCTTGGGTTGGCCGCTATGCTTTCGTTGATCGGATTGGGCTTCTTCATCTTCCGCTCCGCCAACAACCAGAAGAACGCGTTCCGCACCAACCCCGACGATCCCAGCGTCGCTCATCTCAAGTACATCCAGACCAAGACGGGCAGCAAGCTTCTCACCACCGGCTGGTGGGGAGTTGCCCGCCACATCAACTACCTGGGAGACTGGATCCAGTCCTGGCCCTACTGCCTTCCCACCGGACTCGCTGGCTATCAGATCATGGCCGCCGGCAGCCTGGTTGAAGATTCCGTTGGCGCCTTTGTTATGGCAGACGGCCGCCAGGTCATCCAGGGTAGTGCCAAGGGTTGGGCCATTCCCATCACCTACTTTTACGTCATTTACTTTGCCGTGCTCCTGATCCACCGCGACCGTCGCGATGACGAAAAGTGCCACCGCAAGTATGGCGACGACTGGGAAAAGTACAAAAAGGTCGTCCGCTGGCGCATCATTCCCGGCATCTACTAAATCGCTCAAGCTATTGCTTTGTGGCGGTGCTTGCCTTCTTCTCCGCTGCCGGCGACCTATATCGGAGTTGATTGATAGTCTTTAACGTATGGCGAATCGGTCCGTAATGCTTGGCCTTTCAGGGTTTGTGGAGTTAACGGTGGCTTATTATACTTGTGGACTTTGATAGTGATGGTTTGATGGCTTTTGATATTCCCCGAAAACCCCCCGAATATTACATTGTGATTTTAGTAATGCGATGCTTGCCTGGTTTCTAAGTGATGTCCAATGCTTGACGTTGCGGTGTCGCGAACGTCATCAAAGTTTGTAGTTATACGTCGGGTTTTGTTTTGCAAGAGAATCATCCTTGGGAACTGATCTGCCAGCTCCGATTTTCAACGTAATGCGAACGGTAATATCGGATAGGAACAGGGTATTCGCCGTTTCGCCGATGATTCCCCGGCAGCGTCATGATCCCCATCCTGTTCTTTTACATGGAGCGCCTTTGCGGCACGACGGGACGACACTCCGTGTATTGGAGATCAGTGTGGACCCTCGCGCACTTGTCAAAATGAACATCAATGGAACGTTGGAGCTTGGTGCAGGGCAAAGCGCAGCAACGCAAAAAGCAAAAGGGTGCTGGCTCGCGCTCAGGGCGCAATGTAACCAGGACCAGGGTCTTGCCAGCCTTGGCCTGCACGGCGTCTTGTTCATTATTAGGCTACGGCTTTTCTCGGTGAATAATGAACCGCCACGAAAAGTTATGAGAGCTGACGGGAAAAGGAGCGGAATCCGGCATGTCATGCTATTTGCCGTGGTTTTGGCGACAAAAGGTGGACTAATACGTTGGAGTGAATATGCTGTGCGGGATGGTACCCGATATTCCGTGCAGCGGCCACCGTGGGGAAAAGGCCCGAAAAGGAGGGGCCTCAACTAGGGAAGCTGCTTCTTTTTTTTCCTCCGGCTTGGAATTCATCGGTGCACCTGAGGGTGTGCAGGCACGAGTAGTGTCATGGTCACAAGAAACGGTAAAATTTTGCCCTGGAGAAGAGAGGCATCCATCGTGACCAGCAGCTTCTTGGCGTTAATGTCTACCCCGGAAGCGGCCTAGAGCCCGACAGCCTGAGCTTCAGCGTCACAAAGGACCGGTGTTGGTGGCTTTGGCAGACCGAAGATCTTTGCCCACTGTGGCTTTCGACCACAATGCTTAGGTAGAGCTCTGTCGTCACTACCCCTAGTTAGCTTCCAGACGATTAAGCTTTGCTGCGTCTCGATACTCGTCCGGGTGCATGCGACATTCTACCATGCGCAGCTCTCGGCCGCCTTCTGGTTCGTCGCTGGAAGCCCGAGCATCTTCTGACCAGTGTCGTCCTTCTGCTCAGACTCACCAAGTTGGTTACATATCACTCGTCCCAGTGGCACAGGAGCGGCCCGAGACATTTGGCGCAGGGCCGGATGTGCGCGAAACAGTGCGCATAGCTGAAGAATGCAAAATTCTTGCCCCTGCCTTGAGAAACAAAATGCAGTCGTCCGTCTGGTGCTGTTTCAGACCATCCAACGTTTGTTTCTGAGTTGTCTGTAGCAACATGTTTGGTGATCATTGGATAATAATAGCAAGTCGCAAGCGCAAAGTCAATCTACAACCCAAGTCCATAGTTTGGAATAGTTCGCAGGCCAAGCGCCATTGCAACGTGTGGACCGAAATAGCCGGACCAGTTTGGTTGCGACAGTGCAACTCTCTTCTTGCCAGAAGACCAGCGATGAATGCTGCAGTGGCTTGCCAGCGCCAACTCATGACGCAAGTTCCCCAACAGAGAACAGGAAAAAGGTGAGAGAGCCCGGAGCGCAAGCCGGTAAAAAGAGGCGTTTTTGCGTTCGGCCCTTTTCACGCAGCCGTTTTCTGAGGTCCTGCCTGTTTCTGTCAAGTACCCTTTTGGAACTTGGCGTGATGCGAACCTGGACCAGCCTGCAAGTAATTCTTCCTGGGCTTTATCAGGGGGGCCGCTAGGTGGGAGAGCCTTCCCCGCAGCAAAAAGGCTTTAGCAAATGGGCCGCCGGTGGCGTCGCCGGAGGCTTGCATGGCTGGCTTCTCCGGCCTTCATCTCGAGCCAGACGTGTGCCACACTCCACTGCCGCAGCCCAAATCTGAATGATCTCTGGTGGCCAAGCCCGTGTGGTAAGCCTCCACAGCGGGTGGAGCGACGCGAATTGGAGCAAGCAGACAAGCAAGCAGGCAAGCTCTCGACCATGTCCCAAAACCCGCCGAAGATTAATTGACGGAGCGGCTGGCACGACAAGCTGGCCGCTTTCAGCCAGAAAAGATGACCCGCCTGTCCCCGTCGTGGGCGGATTTGAGTGCGTGTGACAGGTGGGAATTTTTGTCCGCAGGCAAAGACTCGATTTGTTACGAGAAGCGAGCAGCGCATCCTTGTAGCTGGGCTCGTTAACGGGCTGTGTCGCGTCGCGTGAGAGCTGGCTGGCGGTTTGCAATGTCGCGCTGGACAAGGAGCAGAGTTCTTCATGTTGCTCGCGAGCAAGACGCCGCGGTTAGATCGTAATGGAGTATCGATGCCACGGTCTGAATGCCGTTGGCCATATTGTAGTAGAAGCTGCGTGCCGTTGTGCGGTAGGTCACCCCCGTGGTGGTTCAATACCGTCCCGTTGCGGGAGACATTGGGCAAACTAGCTCATCCCTTGTGTCGATACAACTGGGGCGCTGGAACTGCGACGGGCCAGTTAAAGAAGAATCTTCAGACGCCAAGCTGTTGTAGAGAGGGGAGAGAGTTTCTTCAAGGGAAAACGTGAGCTGGAAAAATCCACTCTCGTGGCCATGTAGATGCAAGCTCGAGGGCTTTGAGCTGCCGGCTGCCAGCTGTCGGACGTTGTTTGTGTGTCACCTCCAATTGCATGCCTGCTGGCCAGCAAACACCCGTCCTCGTCCAGTTTTCCTTTTCATCAACACCTCAAGCGCTGCCTCATACTACCCATTTTTTTCTTCTTGTTTTTTTACTTATTCCTCCGGCATGCACCGCCTGACGACCAAAGACCTGCTAATCCACACCACGCACCTTGACAAGAATGGAACGGATCCATCGCCTATTCATCCGTGCGGGGCGCCACTAATACGGTACATCCCAAGCACAAGGACAAGGTACGCGACGCTAGGCCTTGCCTCTTTGCCTCTCTCCAATTTCTGCGCTGACGCCTTTTGATTAGTCCCTGGCTAGCTGGCAAGCTGGCTGCGCGGGCCCCCCTGTACACCATGACGAGAGTAGTGCCAATTCCATGTTCCCCAAAAAAATCGAGCTGCCGATCCTCGGGGTGCCCCAAGCTGCCCAGCCGGCCCCAAAGGCCCTTCCACGCTGGGGGGAATCTGAGTACATATATCAAGAAAGCCATACCCCCATTCCTGTCCCACCAGAAGCCTTCTCATCTTTCTAGCGACTTCATAGCCGAGTTTCTCCTGTCATTCTACTGCAGCTAGTTTAGTCAGGACTCGCCAAGATGAAGACAGCTTCCTTTGTGGCCGCAGCCCTTCTTGCTGTTGGCACCGACGCCGCCCACTTTGTAAGTACCTTACTTCCCCCGCAAAGCGCATCAAGACAGGAGTAGCTGTCTCTGCAACCTGCGTCGCCTGTCCTTGCAATGTCGAATGCACTCGAAATCTGCAAGAGATTTTCCCTTCAACGTGCATCTGCTTCATTCGTGGACTGTAGACTATGGCAATTTGACTCGCCTGGCGCATACTCCACTCTACCTTTGTCCTGCGCCTTTGTTCTGCGCCGTCCTCTCGCGTCTTTGTTCTGCAAGTTGCATGAGGAGCTTCATAGCTAATCGATCTTTGTTCCAGGGCAACAACACGAATTCCAACAGCACTACCGAGCAGACAGGTCCCCTGGCCCATTCCCCTCCATTCTACCCTTCGCCATGGATGGACCCCAAGGCCCCTGGCTGGGAGGACGCCTACGCCAAGGCAAAGGCATTCGTTTCTCAGTTGACTCTTGCAGAGAAGGTCAACATTACCACTGGTGTTGGGTATGTTCAGCTCTATCCTCGCCATGAGTCGCAATTACTGACGTAGCTCGCAGTTGGATGGGTGAAAAGTGCGTCGGCAACGTGGGTTCTGTCCCCCGCATGGGTCTCAAGAGCCTGTGCATGCAGGATGGCCCTCTCGGTCTTCGATTCAGCGACTACAACAGCGCCTTCCCTGTCGGTGTGACCGCGGGAGCCTCTTGGGCTCGTCACCTCTGGCGCGACCGTGGCAACGCCATGGGCTCCGAGGCTCGCGACAAGGGTGTCGACGTCATTCTTGGACCTGCCAGTGGTCCTCTTGGCCGCCTTTCCAAGGGTGGACGAATTGGCGAAGCTTTTGGAGCAGACCCTTACCTGCAGGGCCAGGCCCTGGCCAACACTGTCACAGGTATCCAGGGCGCTGGTGTCGTCGCCTGCGCCAAGCATTACATTGCCAACGAGCAAGGTATGCAGCATCTTCTATCGCCTTCATAATCCCGTGTGCTAATTTCTGCAACAGAGCATTTCCGCCAGGTCGGCGAATCCGTGGACCGTGGTTACGACATTAGCGAGACCCTGTCGTCCAACGTCAACGATAAACTCATGCACGAGTACTACTCTTGGCCGTTCCAAGATGCCGTCAAGGCCGGCGTTGGCTCTATCATGTGCTCTTACAATCAGGTCAACAACTCGTATGCTTGCCAGAACTCGAAGCTGCTCAACGGTATCCTCAAGCACGAGTACGGCTTCCAGGGCTTCGTCATGAGCGACTGGCAAGCTCAGCACTCTGGCGTCTCCAACGCCGTTGCCGGTATGGACATGGCCATGCCTGGCGATACCATCTTCAACACTGGTCGCAGCTACTGGGGTGGCAACCTGACCCTCGCCGTTCTCAACGGTACTGTCCCTGCTTACAGAGTTGACGACATGGCCATGCGCATCATGGCTTCTCTTTTCAAGGTTGGCTGGAACGTCGAAACTGCAAAGGACACCAACTTCTTCTCCTGGAGCCGTAACACCTACGACTACCGTCATGCCGCTGCCAAGGAAAGTATGGAGCAGGTCAACTTCCAGGTCGACGTACGTGCCAACCATGCCAACCACATTCGTGAGTCTGGTGCCAAGGGTACTGTCATTCTTAAGAACAACGGTGCTCTCCCTCTCAATAAACCCAAGTTCTTGGCTGTTATTGGTGAGGATGCCGGTCCCAACCCCAAAGGCCCCAACGGATGCGCCGACCGTGGTTGCGACGATGGAACGCTTGCTATGCTCTGGGGCTCTGGTACCTCCAACTTCCCCTACCTCATCACACCCGACAGTGCTCTGCAGCAGCAGGCTATCAAGGACGGTTCTCGCTATGAGAGCGTTCTCAGCAACTACGCTTGGCCCGCTACCCACGACCTCGTCAGCCAGCCCAACGTCACTGCCATTGTCTTCGCCAACTCCAACGCTGGTGAGGGTTACATTAATGTTGGTGGCAACGAAGGTGACCGCAACAACCTTACTCTCTGGAAGAATGGTGACGATTTGATCAGAAACGTCTCTGCTCTCTGCCGCAACACCATTGTTGTCATTCACAGTGGCGGCCCTGTTCTGCTCGATGAGATTTCTAAGAACGAGAACGTTACTGCCATCGTCTGGGCCGGTCAACCTGGCCAGGAATCTGGTAACTCTTTGACTGATATTCTCTACGGTAAGACCAGCCCCGGCCGTACTCCCTTCACTTGGGGTGCGTCTGAGGCGGCCTACGGCAACGACGTCCTCTACAAGCCCAACAACGGCAAGGGGGCTCCTCAAGATGACTTTACGGATGGTGCCTTCTTTGATTATCGCCATTTCGACAAGGAGTCCGATGGCAAGCCTGGTAGCGACCCCAAGGCTCCTGTTTACGAGTTTGGTTTCGGCCTTTCTTGGTCTACTTTCGAGTACTCCAACCTCCAGGTTGTCAAGAAGAACGACCGCCCTTACAAGCCTACGACTGGCAACTCCATCGCCGCGCCTACTTTCGGAAACTTCAGCAAGGACATCAAGGACTACGGCTTCCCAGCTGGCTTCCACTACGTTAAGCAATTCATCTACCCGTGGCTGAACACCACTTCGTCTGGCAAAGAGGCTTCCGGGGACTCTAGCTACGGCAAGACTGCTGACGAATTCCTCCCTCCCAACGCCATTGACGCCAACCCCCAGCCTAAGCACCCCGCTGGTGGTGAGCCTGGCGGTAACCGTCAGCTCTTCGATGTCATTTACGAGGTCACCGCCACCATTACCAACACTGGCAAGACCATGACCGACGAGGTTCCTCAGCTGTACCTGAGCCACGGTGGAGAGGGCGAGCCCGTCCGTGTTCTGCGTGGCTTCGACCGTATTGAGCGCATTGCTCCCGGTGCCAGCGCCACTTTCCGCGTCGAGCTTACTCGCCGCGATATCAGCAACTGGGATTCCAACGCTCAGAACTGGGTTGTGACCGACGCCCCCAAGACTATCTGGGTCGGTAGCAGTTCTCGCAACCTGCCTCTGTCTGCCAAGCTCCAGTAGGACAACCGCGAAGAGAAAATTAGGGTGTTGGGGTGAGGCGTGCGCAGAAGTATCATAATGAGCGTCACGACTATTTCACAGACTTATTCGATATTGTACTTAATTTGTTGATAAAATCAACTGCATTTCATTCACTTTTGTATCGCATGCACAACATTTCATAAGTGAGCATTTGTGTGAATAGGCCTGCTATTTCGGACGACTGATCGGCCGGGAAATTTGTTGTCAAGTCTAACAAGCCTCCATTTGTGTAGCGCGATCGCTCGAGTGCGATGTGACAAAGCGTGTTTGGGAAACACAAAGGCAACTAAAAACAGGGGCATGTCTCTTTTTGAGGTATCCCTTTCTGCTTCGGTCTGCCTCTTTCTGGTTCGTTCTCCTTGTGAGAGCCTCGACCACCACGCACGTGGCGCAGAAGCCAGCACGCAGTCGCCTTCTTTGTCCCATGCGCGTCCCGTTATAGCCTGTTAAAGGAGCGGAAAGAAAGGCGGCGAGGCGTACAAAAAAACGGGCTGAAGAGGACCCATGGCATGACCAAGCCGACAAAGCAGGAGACTAGGGGAGAAAAGAAGGGCATTGATGAGAATGGATCGAAATAAAGAAATCAAGAGACCTCAAGGTCCTTTGAACACACTGCGCTACAGCATCACCAACAACGTATAAACTCGAGAGCTCTCGCTCACGCTATCGCCAAACATTCTCTCGCTATCACTTCATCCGCGGACAACACGCCGCCAAAGAAGAATTTATCCCGAAACGACTTCAAATTTAGCGTGCAGCAAACTTCACCATGTTTTTCGACCGCAGGCCCAAGCAGAGCAGGCATGAGCGAAGGTCACGATGCTGCGACGATGAAAGCCGGAAGCACAGCAAGGAGAATCGCTGCAATAAATCCGGCTGCAACGAAAAATGCGCCTACGCCATGATGGACGGAGTGAAATTTTACGCTTCCTACTGCTACAGCCGTGAGTTGCATCAAGCGCAGCCTTGGCGAATGTTTGCCCACGACAGTGTTTGCTAACCAAGTTTGTCGCAGATGCCTGCCGAGTCGGCCCCAGCCAGTGTCGGCGCATGAAAGAGAGAGACCAAATTTACTGTCCGATCCGTAAGTACCAAACTTTGTGCTTCTCCAGCGTAATCTCTGCTAATTTTTGCGACCAGACGCGACCTGCACAGTTGAGGGCTGCATGGCCACGCCAGACCGACTCTCTGGCAAGCCACTCCCCTGGTTCTGCGATACTCGTAAGTAAATCTCTGTTCTAGCCCAAAAGAAAGAAACTTCTCACTAACGGCGGCTTCTTTAGATAAATGCATTTATCCAGGTTGTGTATCGTACGGCTGCTATGGCGGATACTGCTCAACACACATCGCACTCTGCTCGGTAGGAGGCTGCCCTGGCCAGCGGATGCATAACTCTCCATTTTGCGAGTTTCACGGCGCATCGTCGAGAATGGGCCATGGGAATGCCAATGCCACACCTGCCCCGGCAGCACCACCACCTCCGGCGGGAACGCACCAGTGCGATGCCAACTGCACAGAGCACCGACATAGCAACAAAGTGTATCGACCAGACAGCTTCTGTCGTATGCCGGGGTGCAACCGGCTGCGACACACCAAGGATGGTGGAGAGAGCGAATGGTGCGAGAACCGTAAGTAAAAATTCTCTCTTTCATTTTTGACGAAAGACGTGGCTGACATTTTGATCACAGATACGTGCGAGTCATACATGTGCGTCCGCAAGCGTTCCGACAGACAGCCCTCGATGAAGACGTGCGAGCGACACTCGTGCGCCGTCGACCGATGCGACCTCGCCGCGCAGAGCCATTCCACATTTTGCCGCCGCCACGGCTGCGAGGCCGACAACTGCGCCCAGTACAAGGAGGCGCAGAACTGGTTCTGCAACCAGCACGAGTGCCAGCGCGTCCGCTGCCCGAACAAGGCCGTCTCCGGCACCGACCACTGCCTGCGCCACCTCGAGGAGGAGCAGGACAAGAAGTCGGGGAAAAAAGACAAGCCAAAGGAGAAACGAGAGCGAGACCGCAGCACCAGCCGGGACCGAGGCGGCTACAAAAGAGAGCGCAGCCGCCAGAGGTCGTCGGACACGCCCCTGGTGATTGTCCAGGACCACAGCGTGACGTCGTCGCCGTACTGGCGGGAGCCGCCGTCGTCGTCGCCGGTCGGATGCCGTGGGCGGCGACGCGATCCATATCCAGACTGCGCTGACGATGCGCGTGTTGGTCGCGTGCATAGAGGGTACTATGATCGAGTGAGCAGCAGGCATCGGCCTTGTTATTGGGACGACTGAAGCATGATTGTCCATCGGTTTGTTACTTTTGCATCTTGATTGGGGGTTTGGACGGCGTTTCAGATTAGCATAAACGGCATTTCTGCCTCAAGAATGTTTTCTACGAGCGTAGAAAATTGTTGTCGGATAGACTACTGAAAATAAGACTTGCTTTCATTCGTCATTGCACCTTAACTTGATCCGCTCAAAAACCACCAGCAACCAGGTGGCGCTACCTCGTGAACGCTGGGTTAAGACTGGCACTATTTCACCTGAAAGAATACCTTTTCCTTTCTTTTCTTCTGCGGATGAATCAAGGAAAATCCTGTCGCAACCATCGTCCCGGCTTTGCGACGCCTCGAGCGGCCCCTTGGCACCAGATTGTGAGACGCGGCGTGTAAGACGATGAGCTTCAAGCGTCTCCACCACCCCGAAACCTGCGACAAGCCTGAACCAGCACCGCAAAGGCAATGCCAACTACAGACGACGACGGGCACAAAAGAGGAAATTATCCCTGGTGGGCCTGGAAGCTCCGTCGCAAATGGTCAGAGGGTCGTCTGGCCTCTTTTCGCGGCTCGATGACAACCCGGACCAGGCGACGGGCGTCCGGTTTGGCGTCCGTCTGGTCTGCATCTTAGTTTGTTCCAGGGCTAAAACTTGAGGAGCTGGGGGAGGGGGAGGGAAGCAGATTAATGCAGGAGAATTTCACCCCTTCATATTATTCTGCGCCTCGTCTTTTCTTTTTTTCTTTTTTCATCTCTTCTTCTTGTTGTCTCCTTTGTTCGTCGTCTTTTGTACGGGGTCTCTTTTCTTTGTCGACTTGGTCTCTCTCTTTCAAGCATCTCGCAGGCGAGAGGACGCACATTGCTGGTCAATACATTCTTTTTTTTTTTTCGCCATTCTGATTTTCTTCGACACGCTCATTCATCAACTCTTAACCTAAACCTTCCACGGTTCTTTTCTCCTATTCAAATCATTCCCACACACGAACGCAACCATGGGTGCCAACCTGTCGTCTACTTTCGAACCCGACACCTCCAAGGTCGTCCTCAGCCCTCAGGATCGATTCGCCGATATTTTGACGGCCGGTCTGTGGGCCGGCGCTCTCTACGCTATTGTTATGATCTGGACGACCTGTGCTCTCATCGACCGCTGGAGGGGTCCCATGGACAAGATACGAACCGGACCTGGGGCAGTTTTCGGCGCGCTAATACTCTCGACGGCGTGGCCGGTCGTTATGCTGTATCTCTTGATGAACAGCTAAGCGAGGGCCGCATATTATCTGGCAAGGCTTGACGGACTGGGGTTAAGGGCATCTGGGAGCATTGAATCGGGTTTGAAATTGTGTTATTGCTTTGAAATTGAATGGCGTTTATCAAAGCCACATGTCCCTCTGCATGGTGATTCGCACAGCCAGTATCTGCCAATTCCCTCCCAAATTAGGCTGCTCTAGCCTACTAGTGTATTGCGCCTGCTCCTGTCTAATCGCACACTTTTTCGACCGACAATAGTCTCCAGTGCTTGCGCTAATGCCTTTGCATCATATCTTCCCACCACGCCCGAGGCGTCCTTGGGTCCGTATAACCTGGTAGAGTCGATGCCAATCTGCGCCAGTCGCGGCTTGTCGACAATCGGTGAGATTGCGCTCTCGAGGTAAATAACATGGCTGACGTAGAGAGAGTACTGTTCTTCCTCTGGCGGTGGCAGACCGCGAGAGTCTGCGCACGCATTTGCGATTGCGCGGACAAAGTCCAGGCCAGTAAATGGTTGCGTGGATGGGCCAGACTCTCTGTCCAGCGTGCCGTTGAGAATCAAGATCTTGTTTCGCACAAATGGGCTCGCAATTGCTTCTCCGACTCCCTTCAAAACAAGATTGGGAATTAGAGAGGTAAAGAGCGAGCCGATGCTGTAAACTACTGTATTTGACGTATTGATGGCCTCCAACACGCGCGGGTTTGCTGCCATGCGGATTTCTTGACCATATGGATTGATGTACCATATTCGCTCGATTCTTGAAGGCAGATCCTCATCCTGCTCTTTCGAAAAGTTAATAGCTGGTCGTCTGAGCGCGGGTAAGCTGCCTGGCAAATTGGCGTCTTCAATCTTGTCGGGGTCCTCGGTATCGTATTCCGATGGTGCCGGCGTATGAATTGTGCTACCCACTCCGGGGACTGCTGCTGTTGGCAGGCTTGGATGGGAAATATCGTTTTGGCCAGTAATCACATCTCCGTTGGTGAGCCCTGCGGCAATGTGAAGAGCAAAATTGGTGTTGAGGGCTGGCAGAACGGCGACGCGTTCAGGCACAGCACAGATTGAGCTCAGCAAGTAGACGGCGGCTTCGAAGCTTCCGGTGAAGAGTCGAGCGCCAGTCAAGAATAGGTTTCCGACACTGGCGCGGGAGAAATCAAAGCGACTGCTCGGTCGCATGCGTTTTACCACCTCCAGATTGAAGCTGTTAAGATACGAGCGGATGAGCTCTCTCTTGGGTGATGAGATATCACGCCACAGAGGATGCGAGGCTTCAAGAATGTCAAACCATTCACTGCGAGCTTCGGCTGCAAGCTTGGGTAGACGATGGTTGAAGAGGTGTTTGATGGCAGTCGTCTCAGAGCTACCATCATCAGGGATCAGTCTCACTAAACGTGACCTCACATCACCGATACCTGCAAACTCGATGTATCAGCTGCCATTTTTCAATTTCAAAGTGTATCAAAATGATTGAATCGTTGATCTTACCTGGACCGCCAAAGACGCGAATAATCTCACTCGTGCTACCACCATTATCCGAGATGGGGATCACGTAGCTCAGGGAGGTGCCATTTGCGGCCCGTACGCTTTCAAAAACATCGACGAGATTATTCGCGGCACTGCCGCCGGAAAATACAACGATGCCCGTTCGTGTTGAGCCAGGGCTTACGGCGCGCGCTGGGGATGCCGCCCTTGCAGAACGGTGCTCGCCCTGTGAATTCGGCAACTGAAGGGCGTCGGGTGCCATGGCTTTGAGATGGGGGAGTGGTAGAGAAGAAGTTGAGAGAGCCAAGCTTCAAGAAGTCGTCATGGGAAGCGATTGTCTTGCGAAGCTGACTATCTACACTGCCAACTGAAGTGGCTGCGCAGGCTTAATGACAGATGGGCGTCTATATGGGCGGAGTGGCCAACTTTGGCATCTCCCACTGGAACCTGGAGCCTGGAGCCAGCTAGAGTTGGGCATGTGGGGACGCAGGCGGTAGTATCAGCGAAAAGTATAATCTGTTTGGAATTCAGAAAATTGCAAGAAGAAGATGATTTTAACATTTTGCTTAAACTCTCATCATAGTATATTGTTTCAGAAGACACATGCGCGCGTCAAGCTGTGTCGTAAAGCAGGCTGGATTGATGCTGGAGTGTTGCTTAGCAAAAACCCCAGAATGTCCACAGCGATAAACGTCCATTCAGTACTGATTGTCGCATAGCTTGCTCAGTGCTGCCCGGATACTGTTCGATGGGATCGAATTGAAAATGGCGCCTCGTAGTATTTGCTCATACAGCGTCGTCATTTCCTATCCTGAATATGTTGGCGGTTAGGGCGCCACCCAACCGACTTTCCGTGCCCAATACTCTAGATAAAAATATGAAAGCTGGTCCGCACTAGTTGAAACAGTTTATAAGTGCATTTTTGAAACATGACTGCAATATGACCTTAAATCTTTATTGCGGTACTCATTCATGGGATATAATGTGGTGTGCTGGTGGTAGAAAGCTGTAGCGGTCTGGCCCACTAAATGTCGACAATGTTGACCCGAATACTCCGACAGAGCCACCTCGGTCCAAATACATAGCAGACGGCGGATATATGCCTTTTACAGCAATCTGAGCTACACGGCAACTCTGGGCTACAGCTTAGATTCAGGTCGCACTCAAAGACGCCTCCCACTGGCCAATTGGTCCAGATAATGGTCCAGCTAGGCGATTTCTTCTCTCGCCCTGGCGGCACCACTGCCGCCGTTGCGGGAGTTGCGACAGCGACTCTTTGCCTGGGTTTCTATCTCCGTGTGAGACCTGCTTTGGGAGAATTGCGCCCGTTGCCAGTTGATCGACATATCCTGCGCACGCGAACCCGAGATGCCGCCTCATCAGCGGAAAAGGCGGCTGGCGGCGTGGCCAATGCGCCTCCGTATCGACCAGACGAATTCCCGGGCGGGAGGCAGGTCCGTACTGCATACGGAACGATGCAGGTTTTCGAATGGGGCCCCGAAGATGGCGAAAAGGTTGTCCTGCTACATGGTATTGGCACGCCGTGTATAGCTCTCGGCGACATGGCTAGAGAGTTTGTTGCCAAGGGATGCAGAGTGATGCTTTTCGGTCAGTTCCGATATGAAAACAGATTTTAAGAAATGCTTGTGTTTTAACAACTACGACAGATTTATTTGGAAGAGGTTACTCAGATGCCCCTGCTGATGTGCCATATGATGACCGCCTCTACACCACGCAAATACTGCTCGCGCTGTCATCCTCGCCGCTTCCTTGGACTGGCTCATCCTCTTTCCACATCCTAGGCTTTTCTCTGGGCGGTGCAATCGCCGCCTCATTTGCTACGTATCACGCGAATCTGCTGCGCTCCGTCACGCTCATATGCCCGGGCGGACTTGTGCGACCTGTGCACATTTCCTGGCGCAGCCGGCTCTCTTACATGCAAGGCGGCCTCCTCCCGGAGTGGCTCATTCAGCGCATGGCCAGAAAACGACTGCGGCCATCATCAGCAAGCCACACGAGCGTCGATATCCCCGACAACGCAGAAGACGCCGACGTCGACTTTGACCAAGTGCCTGTCGCCAGGGACATGCCCAACAGCCCCAAGGTCGGCGAGGTTGTGCAGTGGCAATTTGACGGCAACGATGGCTTCGTGCCCGCCTATGTAAGCACCATTCGCAACGCGCCCATCTATGCTCAGCATACTGCGCTCTGGCCTCTTTTGGCGGAAGAGCTGGCTGCCAGAAGGGCCTTGAATGCAGACCGACCAGCGGGCTTGGAGACGGGGCGAATCTGCTTGATTGTCGCGGAGAAGGATCCTATCGTTGTGCCAACAGAGTGTATTGACGACGCACGTAGTGTGCTCGGTGAGGATGGCGTGGATGCACACATCGTGAAAGGCGGCCATGAGATAGGCATCTCACGGGGCAAGGAGATTGCGAACATTGCCATGGAATCGTGGATCAAATTTAGAGCTGAATAGACGCATATAGAAGTTTACTTTTTGCAATTAAATTGTTTGCTACCTTCAAAATTTGGCGCACAACTCGGAACAATGTTAAATCAATAATAGTAATGACGGGACTTGCGTCTGCATGTGCCCCTCTATACCGTGTACATGTTCATAATGCCAAAATCTCATAATCTCAAAATGCAAGCTCTTTCGAGTCAACAGGCATGGCGATGTGATAGTCTTGTCTTCAATTTACAAGACAAAAGCAACGTCAAATTAGCCAATCTCACTGCATTCTCGTACCATTTCACGAGTGTTCAGATATGAGAGAGCCACAGGTAGCAAAACTAAAGAAAAATCATTGTTCCTAACGCCGTAACGCCCAAAGTCTACCAGAATGTCAAACCAGCCAAAGTACACCGTCCATACAGTTAGTAAACAAGTGAAGTCTAGATTTCACTGCCCAATGGCGCATCATTGGATTCATCTGCTGGAAAGTTAGTCAAGATAACGTGCCCTACTTCCCTTTTGCATGCGCCTCAAGATTCTAGCGAGTTCAATGCCGCCCCAGGCAACAACAGCCACGGAGACCTTGCCCGGCAGCACAGGGATCTGTCCTCGCATCGGAGGAAGCAGCTCTCGGTCGCAGACCTTTTCAACCTGAAGGCAAAAGCGAGCAAGATGGCTGCTCATGCCCCAGCCGGCCTTGTTTGGGCTGCTCTCGTCAAACTCGCTCCGCCCGTTCAGAGTGCGCGAATAAAAGATGCGCAGGGCAGCGGGCCGTCTGTCGGGCTCGGTGTTAGGGAGCTCAACCGCACTGCTGACGTGCCCGAGGGCAACGTCCCACAGCTCGCAAAAGGCTGCCTTGATATCGGGTCTGTTGATGAATTCTGCAAAGGTCAAGACGTCGGGGAATCCGAGGTTTTCGATCACGTCTGGTAGTCCTCGCGGCTCTCCTTCTCGATACATGGACTGCATGTCTCGTCGACCTCGAGCGAGGCGAATTCCGCGATCCCACGCCTCGGGCTTGAGCACATCCTCGGAGGGGGTACCCTGCCAACCAGGCAAGTAGATGTGGCGGAGCACGACTTGCTGCTCAGTGCGGTCATCCGGCTTGAACGGGTTCTCATACTTGACCTTGAACGGACCGGCTGGCATGAGGGGCAAGGATTCTCCTCGGGCTTGGCAATGGTTTAGAAACAGATCATTTTCTTCGCTAAAGATGTGGCGCTCGCCATTCGGGCCAACCATGAACCTGACAATGGTGTGAGCGTCGCAGATGAGATGAACACCGTGCATGTGGTCTCCCCTGAAAAGATCGTCGGTATCGGTAGCGAGGTCGCTGGAAGTTCGAGAGTCAAGACGCTTCATCAGCTGTTCGTTCCGGGCGAAGGCGTTTTCAAAATAAATACCGTCCTCGCTCCCGTCGGAGCTCAGCGGCCAGTCGTCACTTACCTCGAGGTCTTCGGCGTGCGGCTGAGTGGAGTTGAAGTAGTCGTAGCTCAGGCCAGCGAGGTTATCCAACGCTTGTTCGTATTCTCGAGCTTCTTGCTCTTGTCTATCCTCTTGAAGGAGTCTTGTTTGTCTTGAGAGGCCTCTTACGCGGAGAAAACGATCGAGTTGGTTGAAACCCATAGGCCGAGTGAACTCAGCTTGATGATCCAGGAGATGATAGATGATTTCGGGGTTATGCCCATCGATTGTGTCAAATGTGTGGGAAGACATGTTGCTTATGGTATGTTTGGTTGAATGTGGAAGGCGTTCCCGGGTTGCCTTGGCTGGTTGAGTGTGAAGATGATTCATTCTGGTTTGAGGGCAGAATCCTGATGTTTATATACCTGTTACCGATCCTCTGTTCTCCCATAATGCTAGTACTACATGTGTAAACCCTCCAGTTGAACAAGAAAACAAAGAATTTTTTTACAGGAAGTTGGGAGTGTAAAGGCACGAAAGCCTGTACATCATCACACAAGAATGAAAGCGCGTATGCGACAAAGAAGACATTTGACACGTTCTTAGCCGCTTTTCTAGTAGCAAGCCTGTCTTTCATCTAATTGAATTTAAAACATAATGGCTATAGAAAGCATTGCTGCCTCTTTTTTTCCATAGAAAAGGGGCTTTCCTAGTTTGGAAGTGTAGAGCGTCTACCTTCCACCTGGATCATATAACGGAGACGTTCGCTCATGGTAGCAAGGCGATACTCAACGGTTGATCTAGACCACTCAACTTTACTAACAGACTTAGACCTTGAAAAGTATGACTTGCATCCATTATTGAATATGAAAGTCATTCCTTTGTTTTTTTCTGCGCCTTGACATCTAGTCCAAAGCGCAACGCGATATAAACCTCCTATCCAGTAGTGTAGGGTAGCATCAACTGTGTTGCAGCCCACAGGCTTCAACCACGCACCATTCAGGGGCAGGGCGCTAATAAGGGAAACTCAAGCTGGATCCCAATTTTTAAGCTAAACACGCCAATGAGCGCAGGCCGTTGCAACAAGTGGCTGTCTTCTGGGCGGCGGGAGGCTGGCCATAGGGCTCTCAGCAGCCACTGAAGAGCGCCCAAGTCCACTAAAACCCGCCAATGCCCACCCCAGAACCACTGGAACCACCTTAAAAATACCATCGCAGCGCCTTGTAGGGCCTCCTGTCGCGTGACTCTCGCCGCCTGAAGCTCGGCAACATTCTGCGTCTCGCCCAAAGGCCTCCTTGCCGCTCCAGACCAGACAAGTTGCATCTGCAAATCTCTTGGCGCCATCCCTTCTCAAATGCTCCTCTTCTGGCCGATGTGAAACCCCCATCGCTTGCCATTTCCTTCTTCCACTCCTTTGTCTGTTTTCACCCTCTCTTTCGTTTTCTGCATTGCCACTGTATTCGCTCCCGCCATGTTCTTTGCGCCACGTCGCTACGTGCGCTCCATCATTGGGGGCTTGTTCGTCTTTGGCATCATCTACTATGTCGTCAACACCGTGCCGCAGGCCCGCGAGGCAGCTCATCATGTCAGCATAGACCACTTCATGAACAAGGACTCTGCGCCGCCCGTCATCTTCAAGAAGAGCAGCTTCGACTGGAGCCAGGTCAAGCACAAGTATCTGCCGCCAGATGAGGTGACCCCGCTGCCAACGGACAAGGCCCGCGCACTGCCCAAAATTCAGCATGTCTTCACCCCGGAGACACCAGCGGCAAAGAAGCTGCGTGAGAAGAGACAGTCTGTTGTTCGCAAGGTGTTCCAGGGAGACTGGGCAAACTATAAAAAGTATGCCTGGAAGATGGATGCCCTGAACCCCAAGTCTGGAACTGGCAAGAACCAGTTTTCCGGCTGGATGGCGACCCTCGTCGACGGTCTGGACGCTCTTTGGATGCTGGGACTCAAGAATGAGTTCGAAGAAGCACTTGCTGTTGTTGCTGAGCTTGACTTTGGCAAGTCCACTGATTATCGCGTCAATGTCTTTGAGACCACCATTCGCTACCTTGGCGGATTTCTGGCAGCATATGACTTGAGCAAGCGTGAGGTTCTTTTAAAGAAGGCTGTTGAACTCGGTGATATGCTCTACTCCGCTTTCAACACTGAATACCGTTTCCCCGTGGATTTTATGAACTTTGAAGCAGCGAAGCTCGGTACAGGACTGAGCTTGGAGGGGTGGGTTGTTTCTGCTTCTCCCGGCACTCTCTCGCTCGAAATGACCAGGCTGTCCCAGGTCACCGGGGACCCTAAATACTACGATGTTGTGAACCGACTCATGGAGCTTTTCAGAGACCAGCAGAACTCGACCAAGATTCCTGGACTCTGGCCGATATGGATTTCGCTCTCCAAGAAGGACACCAAAAGCCGTGAAGAATTTACCATGGGCGGCAGTGCCGACTCTCTCTACGAATATCTGCCAAAGATGCACGCTTTACTTGGCGGCGGCAACCCTATGTACGCGGAAATGACAAAAGACTACGTGGCCGCTGCAAAGAAGGAGCTCTTCTTCCGCCCCATGCTACCAGGCGGCGAAGACATTCTGATCTCGGGAAATGCCAAGGCGAATCCCAGCGGGGAGGTCGTCCTGGACCCGGAGAGCGAACATCTCACCTGTTTCATCGGAGGCTCCGTTGCCCTGGCCGGAAAATTACTAGAGGTCCCTGATGATGTTACCATTGGAAGCAAACTCGCAAAGGGCTGCGCTTACGTCTACCATTCCTTCGCCAGCGGTGTCATGCCTGAGCGATACAACATGGTGCCCTGTGAACCCAAGATTACCGACAAGTGTCCATGGGATGAGAAGCGCTGGGAAGACGGCACCAAAGCCCGGAAAGAGTACAAGGAGATTCTGCCCAAGGGGTTCACCACTGCAAAAGACCCTCGCTATCTGCTGCGTCCAGAGGCTATCGAAAGCCTGTTTCTTCTATACCGCATGACGGGTGACACCGAGTACCAGGAGTCTGCATGGAAAATGTTTGAGTCTGTCGAAAAGCATTCGCGCACAACGCATGGCCACGCGGCCATTCTCGACGTGGTCAAAGTGTATGATGAATCCTCCAGGCAGAAGAACCTGGAAGACTACATGGAGGTCAGTTCAGCAAATCTGCCAATTATTGTATTCAAGCTAACCCTGAACAGAGTTTCTGGTTTGGAGAGACTTTGAAGTATTATTATCTTATCTTTTCTCCCCCTGATCTAATCGATCTGGATCAGTATGTTTTGAATACAGAAGCGCATCCGTTTAAGCGGCCAGTTGTATAGATTGAGGCGAAACATTGCATCATAGTTGAATTGGCTGCGAACCAACGGCCGCGAAGCCACAAGTATGGCCTAGAGCTATACAAATGGGCCAAGAAGCTCAAAGTATTATTAGTGAGCCATAATGAAAAGTAATCTGCAACTCCTGATATGCGTTGCATTGTCAAGTAGCTGGGCCGGGTTAACATCGTCGCCACAGTTCAGTGGAGCTTGGTCCACCTGGCTGATCTGTGACCAGCCTCTGCCGCTGTATTATCCCCGGATACAGCGGTAATTAAGGTTCAAAGCTTCATTAAGCACTGTTCCCTGTGGCGATTTTCATTTTCGCTTGCATATGCAACTCATACGTCTCTTGCATATGGCATCTCTCAGCGCCCCTTCCAACTTGTCGCGAAGCCTGCGACGATCCATCGGACGATCCATCGGTTCGTCGGCTCCTTTGTAGCACATCTTCACCCGGTTTACTGACCAGCGAGGACAGCATTGCAGCCTGCGCGAAGCGGCCTTTCTTCGAGGATTTGTAGCGCATCTATTGGTTTCGTTGGCACTACAACTGCACCACAGTACAAGTGGAATTGTTCAACCAGGCGCAGTTTTGTGTCTAGTACGCCCTTGGCAGCTTCCTCAGTGACCCAAGCCTCTACAGCGCGCCCCGACGACATGGCTCTCGAAAAGGTGCTGACGCCGGAATTTCTGAAATCGGTTCGCGATTTCTGGTACGAGCACCTGCCCCACGACGATGACCTCGTCGTTCCCGGCCAAGTTGCGCATCAGCGCTGGTACGCTGGCGGTGCCGAATTTGACCAGTCATGCGTGTGAGTACCTCGCCATCGAATCTTATCCTGCAGTCTCTAACATATCTACGTTAGGTCTCAATTCGCACCTGCCCTGGACGCCATCAAGGCCTCGGGCGTCGACGGCGCCGGCCTGCTCAAGCTCGTCCACCCTACGGAGCCGTGCGACTGGCTGAGCCTCATCCTGCTGCTGGACCAGATCCCGCGCAACTGCTACCGCGGCGCGTCGTCGCGCGTCGTCTTCACCGTCTTTGACCCGCTCGCCCTCGCCGTCGCGCAGGCCGCCGTCGCGGCGGGCGTCCCGCACACGGCGCCCGAGATCCGCTGGCAGCTCGCCTTCCGGTCGTGGTTCTACCTGCCGTTTGAGCACTCGGAAGACGCCGCCATGCACGACGAGTGCCGGGAGCAGTACGAGCGCATGGGGCGCGACGTCGAGATGCTGCTGGCCGAGGACGCGGGGGACGAGGCGGCGGACGAGTACAGGCGCCGCGCGTGGACGGTGGTGCACAAGGACGCAAAGGCGGCCCGCGCGCTCGTGGACGCGCAGCTCGACTTTGCGAGGCGCCACGAGGACATTATAAAGCAGTTTGGGCGGTATCCCCATCGCAACGAGCCAATGGGGCGAGAGCCGACGGCGGAGGAGAAGGCATTCTTGGAGAAGGGTGGCGACACATTTACCAGCAAATAACTTATACCAGACTTCATCAGCAATGCGCAATAAAAGTAAACACACAGCTTTGTGAACAATTATTGTCTTTTTTCTTAGGCCATGTGCCTTGTAGCTACGTGCCTAGCTCTGTCTCAGGCTGGTATTGTCCAGGTGACTAGCACCGTAGAAGAGGTCGAGGCTGCTACCCAGTAGATTTTGCGCTACTCTTTCGATGAGCCTATGATCTTTCTTCAGGAAAATCCAGCATTCAACTGATAAGCTCCTTCTTGTTCAGCTGCCACTTTTGTCCTTGCCGGGTCAGTGGCCCGCCAACGTAAGTTTCAGGCTCGGTACCGTTAACCGTACCCGCGCCAGCAACCTTTCTGGCCCGCCTCTTGCCTCTTTCAGCTTGAGGTCACAAGGTGGGATTGCGGAAGCTCTTGTGCAAGCTCTGTTTCATCAACCTTCATCACAGGAGGACACTCTTGCCATCATATCTTTATTACCAGTATTTTACTACAGCTTCTCTCTCCTTTCTTCGTCTCGCATTGCAGGTCAGCTGCCGTCATTTCATCCCTGAAGCCGACTCACGTTTCGCCCGCAGTTATGGACGGCGACGAGCGAGCACCATTACTGCCAAACAACGCCGAGGAGGAGGCGGCAGTCATCCGCCAGCCGCCCATCTGGAAGCGGAAGCGAGCTCTTGTTTGGACAGCCATTATCATGATTGCTGGCGTCGCTGCCGCTGTGGCCATCTTCTTCCTTGTTCGACCCGGGAGCACGCACGGCGAGCTCAAGTACCCGGGTGAGTCAATTGCCTGGAAGAACTGTGGCGATGTAGACGGCAGAGTGGTTGAGTGCAGCTCCATCGACGTCCCCATGGATCAGTTTGATACCGATATTTCTGGCAACAAGACCTTCAGTATCCCGCTTATTCGACGTCGCGGCGGTGTCAATGCCACCAAGAACATCCTTCTCAACCCTGGTGGCCCCGGCGGCGGCGGTCTCAGCTTCATGCATAGGAAGGGTGGCTCTATCCATACCATTGTCGGCGATGATTTCCACCTTCTATCGTTTGACCCCCGCGGGATCGCGGGATCGCGACCACAGGCCCAATGCTTTTCCAGCATCGACCGCAGACTGGAGCTGACGCCAGACCTTACGGGCGACCTCAAGCAAGACGCCAAGTTTTGGACACAGACGGGCAACTTGATGCAAGCCTGTGCAGACAATATGGGCGAGTACGGCCCGCATGTCAACACCCCTCAGACTGCAGCGGACATGAACTCGATCCTGGATGCTGTTGGACAAGACAATCTCTACTACTGGGGTTATAGCTACGGGAGCGCCTTGGGGCAGACTTACGCCACACTGTTTCCGGATCGATCGGAGCGCGTCATTGTCGATGGAATCGTTGACAATTTCCTTTGGTATGATGAGCTACTCTTACACACCGACTTCACCGACACGGGCAATGCTTTCTCGGGTTTCTTTGATGAGTGTGTGAAAGAGGGTGAGGGGTGTCCTCTGCACTTTGTCGCCGACAAGAAGCGCGATTTGGAGCGAAATGTCACAAACTTCATTGAAAGCCTCAAAGAAGAGCCGACATCGGTTTACGTCAACAGTACCTTCTTCGGAAGCATCACCTACGATACGGTGATGGACGCTGTCTTCGGCGCCATGTACCGACCCAAAGATTGGTATACCCTGGCTGACACACTGGGACAACTGCTGCAAGGCAACGGTACCGCGGCACTCATTGCTTGGGGCGGCCTTGGCCGTAACTTTAGCGACCCGAACCCTGGTGCGGAATCTGGTCGCTTTGTTGAGTTCAACGATGCCCCGGCTGGTACATCTCGCTGGCCGGCCAAGAAAAGTGAGGTGCTCGATATTGTCATGCCATGGATCAAAAAGTACCTACCATACAGTGCCAGCAATCTTGCGCATTACATGGCTCGGGCACAATGGCGAATCACGAAGGCGCACGATTTCCAGGCCGCGCGACACAATGTTGTGACCTTGCACCCACTCTTGGTGCTCTCGACTACGTTTGACCCTATTTGTCCACTCGTCAACGCCAAGGTCGCTCGTAAGGCATTCGTCGGCGCCAAACTGGTTGAAGTACAGGGCTACGGCCACTGCTCAACGGCGATGCCTTCACCGTGCTCGGCGCGCATCGTCAGAAACTTCTTCACCACGGGCGACCTGCCAGAGGAGGAGCACACCAAGTGCACTGTCGAAGGCAAGTACTTCATCAACCCGGAAGACGAAAAGAAGAACAAGGATGGTGATGAGGGCAAGATTCAGGCACTCGGCATGAGCGAGGACGAGAAGCTTATGGTGGCCCTGCGGGAGATGATGGATTCGGTCGAACCACTTCGTAAATCATTCTTTTAACTGAATTTATAATGTTTCTCTCTGTTCTCACACCGTCTTGCTCCGATGCAGAGAAATTGCCCGTACGATGAGGACATTCGTCACGAACCGTAGCAATCAGGTGGAAATTAATTAGTTCGACAACGACAAAAGCACGACTCTGTTTTTTAGTCTCCGTAACGCCACACCGCAACAGGGGTGCTGAAGAACTCGGCGCAATGTTACAAAGAGCCGTGGGTACGGAGAGAATGAGATGCCCGGCCGAGTGGTCTGTGGCTCTACGGGGTTGGGGCTAACTCCGGAGGAGAATGGATCCGACAGAGCCTGCATGACATTTTGGTTCTTGCGAAACGCAATTAGTAGCAGGCGACGAGGGCAAATAGCCAAAGCATCGATTGGGAGACGAAGAAAACAGAATACGGCTGCGTGGTAGCTCGCTCGTCGTGTCGACGCACTGGGCGCATCGCAACGCCAAATCAAAAGAGCAGAGACGGCTCACAAAAGTAAACAAGGCCATGGCGTCACCGTGTGCCCCGAAATGATCGTCATTTACCCGTCCCGAGGGATTCCCATCCACTCGCCGCTCTCCACCGTGCTAAAGAGCAAGAAAGGTGCCCACGCACCCAATCGCAGCGGCGTGCCCATCAGACGCTAATATAGGCCCGGGGCAGACAAGCAGAAAGCAGTTTAACAGCTTTGGTACGCTGTGTTTCTGGGAGGAGCTCCATCCCCGCATTCCCGCGAGAGGACAGCTCCCCCCCCCCCCAAGGTCCCCTTTTTTTTTTTCCACATTGCGCATTCGCACCCTCTGGTTCTCTCTCTCGCCCCAATTGCCAATTGCGCGCCTTGTCCTCCCTCTCTCTC
>JARDXD010000983.1:0-14004 GCA_029218145.1 Aphanocladium album
GAAAGTGTACAAGCCAACTTGTTTTCAACATGATTACCTTTGTTGCATCTCTCGCCGTCTTCCTAGTAACTTCTGTCGCCATACCAGATCTCCCGCCGACCATGATTGCGACCACCCTGTCCAACACCCTCTCTGGCCGCGCCGACGCGGCGACAACGTCAATTTACATTCCAGAGTCGGATTTTTTCACGGTGCGTGTTTCGATTAACCATACAGGAGCAGTTGAAACTTTGCACGTCAAGGGAGCCAGCTCGCCAGACCCGGTGGGCGGCCCTTTGGGTCCCGGCACCATGGCCAACGATGGCGTTTCTAACTTTGTAGTGCCGCGCGATTACGAAGGAAACATTGCTTTTCACAATGCTGGGTAGTAAGTTATATGACTCCCCCACACCCCCGCCCGGAACAAACTGGAAACCCTGTACACGCTGCAGGATGCATTCTGATTTTGATATGTAGCGAGTTCAAGCAGGACGAATCTCTCATCGAATTTAGCTTCAAGTATCAAGGTAGTATCTACAAGTCCGACATTGACATCAGCTACGTGTAAGCTCTTTTAGCATCAAAAGTTTGACGATGCAAAATAAAATCTAAAACCCCAGCGCTGTAGGAACGGATTTTCTGTGCCAATTTCATGCGCCTGTAGCGACGGGAGCCAGCACGTGTCTGGTTGCTCGAAAGACCTTTGGTCCCTCAATCCATGCACGGTTGGTGACCCAAGAAAAGACAGCTGCCTGCGCTCATTCAGGCTTGGTCGAAAATGAAACTAACATGACGGGGTGTTAGACTAATAATGGTCACGGATCTTGTCGAAATCCGAGACGGTCCGGTTCAGCTAACATGACAGGCGTCGAGTTTTTCGAACCTTGCACTTATGAGGGAGGGGCGTACACATATCCTGACCATAGCGGGGCCAACAATCTCAATCGCAATTGCATAGACGCAACCGCTTTTTGTTGTGTCGGCAACGGTTGTGCGGCGTGGGATCGTCTCCCCCGTTGATGGGATGAGCCGGGCGCGGGGGGGGGTGCGTGGGTGCCTTGGCCGCCAGCATTCTTGGTATCAATTAATGGTAGATGATGATGAATACACTTTTTTATTCTGGGCATAACTGGCATCTTTTTTCACTCTGATTATTTAGCTAAACATCCGAAGATGGTATGCAAAGTCGGCGTCTTGTTGGTGCCCAGCAAGAACAGCACAGTGCGGTTACCGCTCTAGTACTTGTAGCAAATATTTAGTTGGAAAAACCGGCCGTGCAATTTACACAGAGAAGACGTTATTATTGATAGAACACCAGATACTGCTTGCGCATGTTGGGTTGACTTGTATCCCAGCCAGGCCGCGAAGGACATGCACGGTGCAGAGGCAGAGCGCATCAATGCCACTACAAACTGTGCTTTAATTCCTTCTTGTTGAGTTCTATCTAATGAGGCAGAACGCCGGCTATTTATCTATCTAACCAATCAATCAATCAACTATCAATTCCTTAGGCAACAGCCGTGGCGGTGACGTTTCCGTGATTCCTTTAATTTCGGGACGGGTAGCTGCGCCGGGCACTGCGGGCTGCGCCGGGCCTTCCGTTGGCTCGAGCGGCTTGGTCAACTACCTGGATTGCCTCTGCAGGCGCAACAGCGCATCATAACTAAGCTTGAGGTCTTCAAAGCCTCAGGGTCACCTTCATTGTGGGGGTCCGGCTGGACTACTAAGTAGTCCTCAAGCGTCCCTCGGCTGAGTGCACTTACAGGGTAGCTCGAGTCCACCAAGAATTAATCATGTTCTTTTCAATCGCACCCGTCGTCCTTTCTGCCATCATATTTTTGTCATCGTCGTTTTCCCCCGTCATGCTCACGCCCAGAGGCTTGCGCCGGACAAGGACGCGGTCAGCAAAGCAACACACCGTGTGGGAAAGTCACAGGACAACTGTCAGAGCACTTTCAAACAACACATGGGTATGATTACCGCACCACCAGAGCACAGCTGGGATGCATCATTCAAGCAGTCAAGCTTCGCGAGCGGAGCGCTGGGTACTTGCACAAACTTTCGCGCGTGGCAAGGCCGCTGTGCTGTCCCCTGGCTTTGTTCCTGGCGACGCAATTTGTAGGTTTAGAATGCGCAAATAAGCCGGTAGGGCCGAGCGAGGCGGCCCGCGCAGTGGATAGATGGCGGGCTAGTCTCGTAGTTACTGTCACGCAGAGCAGTTATTAGTCATAAGACGATTGTGTTGATTAAGGAAAAAGCTATTCTGTGGTGTGCCCGACGCCTAGGTACACCCTTAGGGGGTGCCTCCCGCAAAAGGCGGAAAACTACGTACTAATTAACCCCTATTGCGGGCCACTGCCCGCACACCTGTATTTTCGAGTCCACCCCGCCTGACAGTTACCCCTCGCTTGTTTTAACCGCTTTTGGACAAAAACATCCATCCAGTCGGACGACTGGCTGTAAAAAGTGTCCGCGTACTGGTGGGCGCCGGTGACAGCGCAAAAGGTGTTCCTTGATATGCAATTATCCGCAAATCCGGGACCCACGCCCAGGGTGTCTCCAGGCACACCAGAGCCAACACATCTAGCTTCAATCGACCATGTACATACCTCGACTACAATTGGCCACGCTACGTGACAGTTGCCCATGGTAGCCGTGGCATCGCAATGACGTCGAACGACATCTATCAGCGGAAGGCGCCCTTTCTTCATCGGAACTGGCTGCAGGGCATCGCAAATTGCGCTGATGCAATGGGCAACATTGTGTCTGGCCAGCTCGGTGGCGATGCCCATAATGCTGCTCCCACGCGCAAGCGGCGCCGAATCTCGATTCCCGAATCGCCAGACGCTGATGATCTTATTGACGCGCGCTCGACGCTGCGCATTAAGATTCTCAATATATGCCACATGGGCTCTAACATCACTGCCCCAGCACCCAGCCATCGCACCACCACCAAGGCAAATTGTCGCATCACCATCAGCGACCTCACTGAGGGTCGAGAACGGGTACTTCATTGCCAAAATCAGATATGTGATCTAACTGTTTTTAAAAATCCAGTTGGGCCGTATCGCATCGCAAAAGTACACCTGGCACCGCCATTTTACGTATTACGCGAATCTATTAAGGTTAATAGGGATGATGATGGCACATTTGACCTTGCCGACACCTACGAGCTTCTTATAGAATTCGAAGCGGCGAATGGATGCAGCTGGCCGCCTCTAGATTCAAGTGACTTTGGATCGATACCTGCATTGCAAGACGTTGGCGCTGATGATATGCGAAAGATAGTCCTCAAGAGCCGCTTTCGTGACATTTTTGGCACACTTAGGGGGCCTCTGGTACTGTCAGCTGGTCATCGGTTAAAGAATCCCTGCAGCTTGACAGAATATGTTATGGATGTTGAGCTGCGTTGGTCCTCAGGTTTCCGAGTACGGAAGCACCATGGCAAGGGCTTGATGCCGTGCATCAATGCCATCGATCCGGATGCCCTCAGGCATAGTCCTCCTCCAATGAGCGACGAAGAGTCAGTTTCCCCCAACAGTATAGTTGGCGTGAACAGCAGTATGCAGATTCTATGCGCCGGCGAGGAGCAAAAACGGCGTGTTGATGCAGGATTGTCAGCGGACGAGGGCCGAGTGACCTTTATAATGCCCTCGGGCCAGTCTGTGCAGCTCTACTGCAATCGATGCGTCGTTTGCGGTTCGCATCACGAAACGCTTATGCAACTGCAGATGCATTTGCGATTATCTCACGAGAGCTGGGACACTCGGTGCGAACTTAAGGGTCAAGGACCAGAGATTCGTCTATCGGCTTCCAACGTCCAGATCAAGCCAACGAAAGTATGATTCTGTCTGGAAGCATATGTGAACGGAGACACGTATGGGCAACGAAACGTTATAGCAGACGGGGATGACGATTTGACCACCGGCACCTCGACCGTTAATAGAATGTTGCGACTCTAGCAAGGCGGTGGACGACTTAGCAATTCTATGTCACCGGGGGTATGTAGGTAGGTATAAGTTACTTTTACGGATATAACAGCTTTCCAAGTCATCTTTACCTACACAGTTTATTGCTTTTACTTTTTCTTATTAGTTACATATAAAATATTACGCACATTTGCGTTCAACTATTGTTTTAATCTATGTAAAATTACTTGCCTACAGGTGGCAGTGGGCCTATCAATTTATCCAGCTATACGCCGACTCTACAGTACCACCATTTCTAATCCAGCTGTACTGCGGATGTGCTGGACAGTAGGCCTCCATCAACACCTTGTTAAAAATTGAAACCAACTAAATCCCCTCTTTCTCATGAGTTTTCTTAGTATGTACTTGTACTGTGCTTATAAATGCGAACTAGCGAGCTAGCGTAGAAACTTATCTAACCTATACAAATCCTCAGTTTGCCTGGCACGCTCCTGTTTATCTGGAGAAAGAAACATGGGCGAACCAGAAAATATAGCGCTACTACGTAAAGTAAGAAGCACGCAATGGTCAATTTGATTTTCGTTGCTTCCGGTGCTCGACCAGCCGCCAAGTGTTACCATGTAGAGGCACAGTGAAGTTGTGAACACACTTTGATCACCAGGAGTTTCTTGAGAGCATACTAAAATGATTGAAAATCCGTCAACAGAGGCTCAAACATGCTAGAAGGGAGTCAGTGAGGCTGCATTGCGCGGCGTCGAGAGGCCGGTCGTTTTCGTAATCCCTGAAGGCCAGCCGCGGCCACTTTAACCCGGCCGACTGAATTATATGATGCACATTCCATTGTAGTAGATATTTACAAATATTCAAGTCGTTGGTAAATCATTAGATCCAGATGGTGGCATGCTCCTGACCCAATGTTCTTCCGTGCTCAAGCCCCTTTTTCTTCGCATCGCTCAGCCAATCGCGGCATCAGTTGGCCACATGATGATCCTCGCTGTACTTTTCTCGCCTTACGTAAAGAGGAGATCGACTAGTTAAAAGTGGCCTTTGTTGATTGCCAGAAATGCTATTCCACCCCTTCTATATCTTCAGCTGGGATTGGCGCCATATCTAAGAAGAAACTGTACCAGTTCATCCTAATCTGCTTCGACTGCCAGGGTGCCTATAGGCACTCCTTGTCCATCTTCCGCGTTGGCATCGGCGCCATATTCAAGAAGGAGCTTGGCCCGTTTAATGGGGGCTACTTTGGCAGCCACGACGATTTTTGGCTCTATTTTGGTTACATTAGCCGCCATTCGAAAAGGAAATGGGATAACCCCTGGCCTACACGTCCGGAAGCGAAGCTGCTACTGCCTTGGTGCGGATTTATTGCAACATGTCTCAGAAATCGGGATTTGTTGTAAGTGAATGTGGACATGGGCAAACATGACGCGTCAGCAGACAAATTCCGTGCAGATATTTTCTAGTTGTCATTTCTCATGATCCTCGGCATGCGGTATCCCTTTTCCTGCTAGTCATTGATGACCTAAGAAAGAATGAAACCAAGGAACATGGGGTAGTGTACCACCATGTTTCCCTGAATTAGCTATAATTCATATCCGTGACCATGTGGAGGCTACAATGCGGCGCACCTCCTCGTTTACAGTCACATGGGCCGTTTGACTGCCTGACTGCGGCCGCTCAGGCACCCTTGGGTGGCAATCGGGACCAAAGGCGTGCAAAATACGAATCATAGCTGGTTTGAGTGCAAGCGGAGGCTGAGTCTAACGGACGGCGGCCGCGTTCGTGTTCTGTATTGAGGAGGACTGGCCAAGTATAGATGATAGCGCGAGGCGTAGGCTCCTCGTCCGCACAGCCTGAAGCAACAAAAGCCACAACTGCCTAGCGCGGTAGGTGGGCAATGCCCCTTGCTCATCGTGCTGGTGTCTCGCGTCGTGTCGGAAAAAATTGCCACAGCTCTGGGCAATGGCTGAGCGACCGTGAGGCACACACCCGTTTGCTGGGCAGGCTGATAGCACAGCCTCTATTTCCACTGATCACAGGCATGGGGCTGTGTTGTCCGCCGTTTGTGTGAATGGCTATAAAAGCTGTCCTTCCATGTGGACATGCTGTACAACATTCGACCACTTTTAAAGGATAACAACGTCATCAAATCCAATCATTCATTCATATCTTCTAGGAAATTATACTCTCAAGAACTCCCTCAACTTCACACGCACCTACACAACCATGGCTGCCAAGCTGAGACGCCTCTACCAGTCTACGCGCAGAGAACGCAGGTTTCATCACGTACACAGTTGAAAATACTGTCTGCTAACATCCGAAAAGCTGCTCCTCCCACCATGGATCCTCCTCCTGCCTACACACCTTCACCTCAAATCATTCCCCCCACCAGCCGCCGCACCAACAGCGCCGCCCGTGCCGCCGGCCTGCCCGCCGACAATGACCGCTTCGCCTTTCTCTGCGACTTTGACACCGTCTTTGTCATTGACGACTCGTACTCCATGGGCGGCTGGGCATCGTCGCGCAATAGCCACTCCTCCTGGGACGAGGTGGCCACCTTGCTTCGCTCCGTGGCGCCCATTTGTACGGCCCGCGACGCTGACGGCATCGACATTTACTTTCTTAACCACGAGACGACCGGTCTCCCCCCCGCGGGCAAGGCCCCCGGCGGCTACTACAACGTCTGCAACGCCGAAGCGGTAAAGAGAATCTTCAAAGGTACCGAGCCTGACGGCTTCACGCCCACAGGCACCCGCCTCGAGTCTATCCTCGGCGCCTATATGGACCGTCTAGAGGCGGCGGCCAACCCTAAGGATATAAAGCCGATCAATGTCATTGTGATCACGGACGGGCGGCCGACAGATGACCCCGCGGGCGTACTAGTCGGGATTGCGATGCGGCTGAGCCAGATACGCGCGCCGGCGTCGCAGCTGGGCGTGCAGTTCTTCCAGGTCGGCGAAGACAAGGAGGCCAGAGAGGCGCTGCGGGAGCTGGACGATGGTCTAATGAAGCACGCGGGGCGAGACATCGTGGATGCGGTGACGTGGGATGGAAATGGGCGACGGGGCAACACCCTGACGGCAGAGGGTGTCCTGAAGGTCGTCTTGGGCGCCGTGTCGAGAAGGCTGGATTGGAAGCCTATGGATGGAGGACGTTAAAATGTGCACCATGGGTGTCTTTCAATAATCCACGGGTAAAGGTATAATCTCGGTCAGAGTTGTGAATTTCTTTCGCTTTTAGACCGTCTTTACAAATGGCACAGATCCTTGTTCCTTGATAAGCTATTATTGCAGTATACCACACCTTGGCCAATAGGTTGGGGCTTCCGTGAGCAACATTGTGTGCGCAAACGAATTGGCGAGACGACCAGGACATTGACCCAGCACGTGACCGCACCGACACATTTCAGGCCGCCATTGCGAAGCTCATTTGCCAAGTTGAAGAATGAATGTAGCGGCAGTGTTAGCACGTTCAACATGCGTTTCGGCGTGGTACCGTACAAGTGCGACCCGATTCGGAAGTCGGCAGAGCAAACACCGCACAGTATGATTAAGTGAACAATCCTCGGCGCTGACCTCGTTATTTCTGTCTTGCTCGAACAGTTGCAAGTGTCTAGTTGATTTTATGGGACTGTAGATTTAGAGATGGTCGTCCTGAATCCTGGCGTCTTCCCTCTCCATTCAGGTTCTGCCAGATACCCGCGTCAAACTGCCAGCACGGGGGCTGGCTGCCGAGACCTACGACATGACCTAAATTTAGTTTTTTTTTCAATCCAATTTAGAGAGAACAGCCGGGTATAATAGGTGGGTGGCTGCAAACTTGCACCAACTCTTTGACCGGAACTGTCAACATGCGGCCCATTCACTTGGTCCTTGTTTTCGCATCAGCCGTAATTGGTTGCGATTATGATGACGGCACACAGACACCCATGGACGGAAACATCCGGGACTATTGCCAGAAATGCAATGTGCCCGTTGCAAATTCTACACAGTTTCAGTGTCATTGCCGGGGAGCTGACGTTGACGGGGATCTGCAAAATCTTTTATCAGCTAAAGAGAATCAGCTGCGAATATTGCCAGAGTGAGTGGCTCCTTGACGACCATAAGCTACTCTTATATCACTCTAACCATCTTATATTCAGCGGCCACTTTTATGATGATTGTAAAGGGCCAATGTCCATGTCCACGTTTCGGAATGAGACCGATGGTACACATCAATTTATACTCGGGATCATCTGCGAGGACGCTGAAGGAGAAGCACAGCGAATTGAGACTATCGATATTGGCGCCTATGATTCTCCCTATAATATCAGAATCTATCCAGTGGGAACAGGACATGGCGAACAGTGTTATAAATTTGGCATCAGCTTAATGGTCAACGCAGCATTTCGGCTGGGACGAGATGCTTCAACATCTCACCACCAGCCTCGTGAGGTTCAGCAGTAGTTTTACCGGCCACGGGCCTGGAAATTAACTAATTCGGACTATACACATGCTCCCTTATAGACTTTAATCATCTTTTAGCACTAGGCTACGAAATAGAGTTTGCTGATCAAGCATGTCTGGAAAATCCGTTGTTATATACTACTAAACAATGTCCTCTTCCGGGAAACCGGCCGACGCTCAGCATGGTGGCCTTGTCTGCGAGGGCGTCGTTGAAAGTGCCTGTCGGCGTCAATCGTTTTGCGTTATTGAGAGGTATTCCGACTATGCAGCGATCCTGTAGTAGCTGTTGCATTGGCTCGGATTAATACCGTGACAAGCCTTACGACGATGTCAAGAGGTTCGGCGCCGTAACGAAGGACCCGATTGATAGGGCTAACAGTCATGCAGTGACTCAGGCCGTCAGTACAATCAAGATAGATCGCTACTCAACAGATGATGCAGCACAATACTCCCTCTAGCCACAGAATTCAAGATCTATATTGAGCAATCTAAGAAAGAGTTTCACCAATGAGCGCTCAGATTCTACCGCTCCCCGTCGACGTAAGGCGTAACAAGCTAGCAAGCACCCCGCATATGATTCAACCAGAGGCCGAGCAGGTACTATGTGAGTATGCATAGTCGAAGGCTTTTAGATATCCTATCATCTGGATCACAGCGGCGCAGACTACCAGGATGTGCATGATAGAGTGCGAGCTGCACATATCAAATCTTCCAGGCCACCATCTTTCAGGAATCCTCATGACATAAAGCCCAGTTCCGGACAGAAGACAGCCTATCTTTGCCGTCATAGTATATGTAAACGCCTTTCTATTCATCAGGTCTAGGCCGAAGAGGTAGAGCCCATGAATCAAGGGTGCCACAATAGACAGGCCAGTCGCTACGAATGCTCGTGTTCGCATAGGGCGATACTGGTGGCCCTGGAGCTTGGGATGGGCGTTCGTGAGGATAGTCAATGCCCCGAAAATACCACTCTAAAAGCCGTATTAGATCTAATTACCATACCTAGAGAGATCAACTTACCATAGACCAATACATGTTGCGCAACATGGTCTCGCACCAAAAGATGATATATACACCCAAGAAAATATCGCCCAATATAAAGACCCCAATGCCAAGCATATCCAGTTGATGCCAGAAACGGTCTATAGCGTAAGAGTGGTTCATTAAAGTATGATAGAGAGCCGAAAATGTATAGCATGTAGTTGCCGTAAGCATAAATAATGAGAAAGCAATAAAATCGGCGCTCGTGACTTGAGAATATTTGCCAGTAAGGTATTGTAAGATAAACCACTCGCCTGAGAGGAACACAACGGCTGGAATGAGATGTGTATAGATATTAATCGTCTCATTGTGAAGATACGACCAACTGCGGAACGACGCACGAACCGAGCCCGATATGGGTCGATAACCGTGAAGAACCCACTGGTTGTTGTCCCGCCGAAACCACTCCGGCATCATCATAAATGAAAGAAGAGTTGTGCAATCTACCTCACATAACTTAGACTGTGATGCATCGTCTTCCATTCGCCGTTCAGGTGGAACTCGGAGACAAGGGGTGGACGCCATTTAGATGCGCGCCTGATGACACGTACGGTACTGTCGGAAGACCGGAATTTGAGAGTGGCCATACTTTGCAAAAAGTATGATGTCTATGTTCTTATATACTTCCCTATGTGTTGTAGCTCTTTTCCTTCAGCTATATGGCTGACATACTTCTGTCATGGTAATGCATAAGTTTTCGCAGCTTACTAAATGGCAATTAAACCGAAATGAAGAATATTAGTGGCCACCTGAACTTGACAGCACCGAAGGTTCGGCATTTCCGGTCCATCGTCGCATACAAAGCCTTGTCTGAGAAGTATATGGATCTTTTCAGCTGGGACAAGCTGGTACAATGTAACTATACAATAAACATGGCTTGGGACTGGCTGAGACAAAAAGCTTCGCTTCACAAGCGCCGAGAACAGCATCAAAGACTAAGCTCAACAGCGGCGACGGACAGCCCGTGAGTACAACCAAGCAGCAGCTTTCAAAGCTAGTTTGAACAGAAAAACATTTGTCCAAAACAGCCAACTGCTTCTTCGAATCGACAATATCTAGTGTAAGATTAAGCACCGTCCGGTTGGCCATTCTCTAACCCGTCAAGGAAAGCGATGTGTACCAAGTACGCCAGAGTTCGCCTTCTCCTCGACCAATCTTGCCGTTGAGAACCTTCTCACCTGCGTCCTCGCCTGCATTTTCTTCCTCTGAGCCATTTGTCCTTGTTTGTGAAGTATTGTGCATTTTTCGAGTGGGGTGTCAAAGCAGCGTCGGCCGCTGCCCATGTGGGAGTTTGGAGATTGACCAAAGCTTGTGCGGCCTCCAAGAAAGATTCTTGATCGTGTCTCTCAAAGTCAGCCACTGGTCGCTCTTGGATGGCCGCACCTAGCAACGCCGCATCTCCACCGATGATCCTTGGGTCAGCCTGTACGCGTTTTCGCCTGAAGAAATCGCCGACTTCATAGTGATGAAACGATTTGGGGGAGCTCTTTGCTAAAACCCTTGTGGCGGCTCAATTTATCAACTCGAAGCCATGCTGACATGCTACTCACCTATCCTCCAGTATGTGTTACTAGCCGATATATGGGGTAATTGAGAGCTACTGTATGTATTTATCGGTCGATAATGACATATATATAGTTATAATTTTCCAATCTGTCTAGGAGTAAAGTTAAAACCTAAGTGTAGGCCACTATGTAAATATGCATTATGGATTAAGGGTTTCATCGTTATATTGAAAGGCGAAATTAGCGCCTTAAGTTTTTTAAGTTATTTATTTTAGGCGTAATGGTTTTCTACACTTCGCACAGTAACACACCCTACCCTCCTCTACCACTCGACAATTAAGACATCTAGTGGTATGTACAGTACATATTATGTCCGCTTAAAGCCTTCTAAATTTCTGGTCAGATGTCGATCGAGTCATCCATGCTGAAATTGTGATCCGCACAACAAAAGCAGTCTTGGTCACGCCACTTACCGTAATATTTATGTTTTACCACATAGTGTACTTTAGTTGGCGATGTAGTACCTACAGTACGTATGTATTGATCGAATATAGATGTAGGCATTGCGACGACCGATGCCTTCTGATCAATTTCTGGCATATACGTCGAGATGCCGCAAGCCCCATATTGACGCAAGGTTTTGCCACGAGATTCCACATCAAAGCGCAAAGTTGAAATGTTTTGATTGAGGCGGCGAATTATGCTGTACTTGTCGTCTAGAGCTGTGGATGTAGCCCGGCTTGTCAATTCAGGTATAGTAGTTACCATTGTCGTTGTTGTTGTGACAAGGAAAGAAACCAGCATGCTCATCTTTTATACATGCTTGATCTGACAAAAATATATTTTCTTGCGGCTCGATGAACCCAGAATAACACAGGCAGATCAATACATGAGTGGAGCGAGGGTCTAGGTACCGGTACTGCTATCGGTAACGTCTACAAATGATAGGAAGCATGACTGATTAATGGTCTATAATAATCTCTGCGTTGGACATTTTATTTTTGGCACAGCACCGTGTTCAACGCACTATGCTTTCGTTTTCGCAATGCGACGACGATCTTTGACCTTTGTTTGAAGGCAATCATAAGCCAGAACCCGAAACAACGATCAATTGTGGACGAAACATAGTTTACAAAGGAGAGGCGGCAGAAACGCCATATCTATTCTATCCTGTCGGCTTTTACAGGCAGCACCTTATCAAGGAGGCGGCAAGCTTCGCCATGACGCTCCCTTTCTATCTGGACAGGCCGTTGTGCAGCAGATACGTTGGCGCGAGAACTTGGAGAACCAGAAAGAACCGCCTCCGACGGGTTATCCCAGTGAAGACTAGGAAGGGCGTGGCGCTTCCTACTGGGTTACTAGGACGATGGCCCAGTCCAAGGACGACGGACGACGATTCAGAGGTCCTCATGTTTCATCGCGAGATATGACAGGAATACACTGATACACTGATCCACGCCTTTATGGAATTTCCACGGAAAGAAACGAGTGCGAACGCGCCGGCGGCTCATGAACGAGTGCAGATTTAGTTGGAGGGCTGGATAGCGATGTTTTAAAGTAGACATGGGAGCTCATCAGTGGTGCGCGGCTAGATAGTTGGAGCTAGCGATATCACAAGGATTTTTCTAACAATCTGTTGCCCATCTTCGCTAGTCATCAAATAGACGCTAATGTCTCTGTTATCATTTGCACTTCGCGACCGAGTTGTCGACGATCCCTTTACGATGAACAGACCTCATAGACTATATAAAAAAATTAAAAACCCTCACTTGTACAATTCGCGCATGGCAAAGACATCTCTTCTAAAGCGCATTCTGGTCTTCAATAGGGCTCCATTTGTGTGGCACAGGGATCTTCTTGTTCATCTTCCGTCCCATCGGCGTCAGCTGGCGCAACTTCCTTTCTCAAAGGCTGAAAAAAAGCAGGCGCCGGTGGTACTCCTGAGAGGTCCATTGGCTCATTCAGCCGATGCTTGCCAGTGTATGACTTGGTATACGCACTTCCATATGCTGCAATCTCGTCCCACAAAGCATCGGGTATCAAATGGCAAATGCAAGGATCAAGTCCTGTTGGCATTGGGGACGGCTGCAGCACGCCCGAGTGAGACGCCGGCATCAAGCCAAACGCTGAATGGGCAGTCGGCATCGGGTCAAACTCTGTACGAGGCGTCTGCAGTTGTCCAACACCCGAGAGAGGCGACTGCAGCTGTCCAAATCCGTGAATTGGTGACCCAAGCTGTCCAAAGCTCGGAGCAGGCAAATCTAGCGCTGAATCGGTACTGGGTTTTATTTTTTTGGCTGGGGTTGCGGGAGGAGCAGCCATGCGAAGCTCTTTTCCGTCCTTGATCAATTTTGCAACCAGACTGTGCCGACACCGTGACTTTGTTAGCTTTCTAGATCTGGATTTTTTAGGTCTTGGACGTGGGCAGACGCATTTCCTACTTTTTAGATACCTGAAACTTTTCGGCCACGGCCTTTTGGGTCAAGTGTGGGCTTTCAAGTACATGTTGAAATATTTGGGCCCTTTTGGCATCAGTCAAACGCAGCGGCCGCGGGCGCTTCTTGATGGTAGTGCGGTTATGGATATTTGACGCCGAGGCTGACATCGCGCTTTGGAGCTATCAGACTACCTTTGGTGTCCATATGCCATCTGTCTGAGTATAGATGCTTCGCTCGGTAGCTGATGTCCAGAACGGGCCGCAGCACGGGCTATTTATAACCACTAGTAGCGGACACACAGCTCTGCCTTGACATTGTGAGTACTGAGCAATGGTGGCTCTTCCATCCTTGGCCAAGATGATCATGGCACTGTCTTCAAGGTGCTAAGCCACTGCAGTTGTAAGGCGTTGGCTTTTCATCTATCCCGGTAGATGCTCGTTTCACGCTTACTCACGCCCAACCCACCCCGCTCTACCGCCACGTCATGTCAAATGAGTCGCGGGACTCCATTTGCATCGCCAGCTGGTTGACAACGCTGGAAAGGTGTGGATAGAGAATTTGGCTTGAGGGTTTTAGGTTTCATCCATCTTGGCCTTATTCTACAGTGGTGACTCTGACATCGCATTGTCGGCTGAGAACTTAAACCAACAAGGAACCATCCCCG
>JARDXD010000447.1:0-13961 GCA_029218145.1 Aphanocladium album
TCATTGAGGCATCTGCAACCGAAGGCAAGGAAGAAAAAATCTACAACATTGTCGTACCCCAACCCCAAACTGAGCCAAACTGAGCCAAACCGAGCTCAGGCGGTGTCGCTTTCGGGGCAACTGGGGTACTGCCCGGTTTAGCCTGGTTCAGCCAGCCTGCAGCAGGCTAGCACTGCAAGATCTGCCCTGTTATGTAACGGCACGCCCTTAAAGAGCCATGGCTTTGGAGCTACCACAAGAACCTGCTGGTACTAGCTACTCGTACGCGACCCAGAGAACGAGTCAATCGCATCTCCATCTTTCCACACTGCGCAGCGTCTGCTTCGCCCCTCGAACAGTCATAGATTGATTTTCGGTCATGATTTACTTATATCCCCCTGTAGATAACATTGCAATTCATCTGCTACCCCGAACCCTTGCCGCACAAACTGCCCTGCAAAATCTTGTACCAGTACCAGCACCACGGCTGGACCTTGCAGAACGAGCTGGTGGAGGCTCAAGTGGGCCGCTGCTTGTTTTAACTCGTGCATTGGCCAATCACCGTCCGACCAGCCCACGTCTACGGCTACCGAAGGAGGGGCTATTGGCAGGCCAAAACCAGAGCACTGCAGACCGCAACTGGTGGTGGTGGGGGAGCAGAAAAAAAAAAAGTTCACTGGCCCGCCATCGCGTCGACTTGGTTTTTCCTTCTCTTCCTCTCTTTTTTTTCTTTCATCTGTTCAAAAAACGTCTTGCCCTCATACGACTCTATCCTCCTCTTGTCGTGGCAGATGACAGCGAGGTAGCTAACTGACTTGCTCGAAGGACCTCTGGAAACGAGTCGTCTTGCCTGCTGTCGCTAGCTCCCACTTGCTGCAGCTTAGAAGTCGCCGCCGAAAACCCCTCCAACACGCCATTGTATGTTGAGCACGGCTTCGGCTTCTCAATCGCTGCTTTTCTATACATCTCTCTCTGCTCCTCTACAGGCGCCACGCCTCCACTCAATCAGCCAATTCCATAAAAATGTCCGTCGTCAAAATCACGGCCCCCGCCACCGCCCGCTTCCGCGGCTGCGAGGACGATGGCCTCGTCTGCCTCGAGATCGAGGACGGCTCCGCCTACCAGGGTTACAGCTTCGGTGCCAAAAAGACCATTGCTGGTGAGCTCGTCTTCCAGACCGGTATGGTTGGTTACCCTGAGTCGGTTACCGACCCTTCATACCGCGGACAGATCCTCGTCATTACCTTCCCTCTGGTTGGTAACTACGGTGTGCCCTCGCGCGACGCCGTCGACGAGCTCCTCGGCGATCTGCCCGCCCACTTCGAGTCTTCTCAGATCCACGTCGCTGGTCTCGTTGTCGCCTCGTACTGCGGCGAGGACTACTCCCACTTCCTCGCTCAGTCCTCCCTCGGCTCTTGGCTCAAGGAGCAGGGTGTTCCCGCCATGTACGGCGTCGACACTCGCGCTCTGACCAAGAAGATCCGCGAGAAGGGTAGCATGCTCGGCAAGATGCGCCTGGAGCTTCCCACCGCTGTCAATGGCACTGCCAGCGACGAGCGCACACACACCACCCTCGATGCCTTTGAGAAGATCGAGTGGTCCAACCCCAACGCAGACAACCTGGTTGCCCAAGGTAAGCTTTCACATCCCGCAAATGCGCCTTCCTTTCAGCATACTAATTTAAATCGCAGTCTCGATCAAGGCTCCCAAGCTCTACAAGCCCCCCGCGTCGGCTGTGCGCAAGCACCCCTCCGGCCGCGCCATTCGCGTCCTGTGCGTCGATGTCGGTATGAAGTACAACCAACTGCGCTGCTTCCTCAAGCGCGGTGTCGAGGTCCTCGTCTGCCCCTGGGACTACGACCTGACCAAGGCCGCCGGTGAAGAGTACGACGGTCTCTTCATCTCCAACGGTCCTGGTGACCCCGCTGTTCTCGAGACCACGGTCAAGAACATCTCTGCCGTCATGCAGAAGAACAAGACTCCGGTCTTCGGTATCTGCTTGGGTCACCAGCTCTTGGCCCGCGCTTCTGGTGCCGCCACCAAAAAGATGAAGTTTGGTAACAGAGGCCACAACATTCCTTGCACAAGTCTCGTCTCCGGCAAGTGCCACATCACTTCTCAGAACCACGGTTTCGCCGTCGACGCCGAAACTCTTCCCGCCGAGTGGAAAGAGCTCTTCGTCAACGCCAACGATGGTAGCAATGAGGGAATCATGCACGTCGGCAAGCCCTACTTCAGTGTTCAGTTCCACCCTGAGAGCACTCCTGGTCCTCGCGACACAGAATTCCTCTTCGACGTCTTCATCAACACAATGGCTAGCTGCGCCGAGAACCCCTCTCTTCTGCAGTCTCCCGTCAGCTTCCCTGGCGGTGCCATCGAAGAGAACGAGAGACTCCACCCTCGCGTCTCCGTCAAGAAGGTTCTTGTCCTCGGCTCCGGTGGTCTGAGCATTGGCCAGGCCGGTGAATTTGACTACTCTGGTTCCCAAGCCATCAAGGCTCTGAAGGAGGAAGGCATCTATACTGTCCTCATCAACCCCAACATCGCTACTATCCAGACCTCCAAGGGTCTGGCCGACAAGGTCTACTTCCTGCCTGTCAACGCCGAGTTCGTTCGCAAGGTCATCAAGTACGAGCGTCCCGACGCTATCTACTGCACATTCGGTGGCCAGACTGCCCTGCAGGTCGGTATTCAGCTCAAGGACGAGTTCGAGGCGCTCGGCGTCAAGGTCCTCGGTACCCCCATTGACACCATCATCACCACCGAGGATCGTGAGCTCTTCGCTCGCAGCATGGAGTCTATTGGTGAAAAGTGCGCCAAGTCCGCCTCCGCCAACAATGTCGAAGAGGCTCTTGCTGCCGTCAAGGACATTGGCTTCCCTGTCATTGTTCGTGCCGCCTACGCTCTAGGTGGTCTTGGCAGTGGTTTTGCCAACAATGAGGAAGAGCTTCTCGATCTCTGTAACAAGGCCTTTGCCGCCAGTCCCCAAGTTCTGGTTGAGCGCAGTATGAAGGGCTGGAAGGAAATAGAGTACGAGGTTGTTCGTGATGCCCAGGACAACTGTATCACCGTCTGCAACATGGAAAACTTTGACCCTCTTGGTATTCATACCGGTGACTCAATTGTTGTCGCCCCCTCGCAGACCCTCTCAGACGAAGACTACAACATGCTCCGCACCACTGCTGTCAACGTCATTCGTCACCTTGGCGTTGTTGGTGAGTGCAACATCCAGTATGCTCTCAACCCCTTCTCCAGGGAATACTGCATTATTGAAGTCAACGCTCGTCTGTCGCGTTCTTCTGCTCTTGCTTCCAAGGCCACTGGTTACCCTCTGGCTTTTATTGCTGCCAAGCTTGGTCTTGGTATCCCTCTCAAGGAGATCAAGAACTCCGTCACAAAGGTCACATGCGCCTGTTTCGAGCCCTCTCTCGACTACGTCGTTGTCAAGATGCCTCGCTGGGACTTGAAGAAGTTCACTCGCGTTTCCACCCAGCTCGGCTCTTCCATGAAGAGTGTTGGTGAGGTCATGAGCATTGGCCGCACTTTTGAGGAAGCCATCCAAAAGGCTATCCGTTCTATTGACTTCCACAACTTGGGCTTCAACGAGACCAAGGCCCTCATGGCCATTGACGACGAGCTTCAGACTCCCTCCGACCAGCGTCTTTTCGCCATTGCCAACGCCATGCACCAGGGCTACACTGTTGACAAGATCTGGGAGCTTACCAATATTGATAAGTGGTTCCTTCGCAAGCTGAAGGGCCTGAGCGACTTTGGCAAGCAAATGTCGCAGTTCAGCGCTGCTGATATTGCCAAGACCCCCTCCCTGCTCCTCCAGGCCAAGAGACTCGGTTTCTCCGACTCGCAGGTTGCCAAGTTTGTCAGCTCCAACGAGATGGCTATCCGCAGACTCCGTCTTGATGCTGGCATCCACCCATTTGTGAAGCAGATTGATACCGTCGCTGCCGAGTTCCCTGCCTTCACCAACTACCTGTATCTCACCTACAATGCTTCTGAGCACGACGTCACTTTTGACGATCATGGTATCATGGTTCTTGGCTCCGGTGTCTACAGAATCGGTTCCTCAGTCGAGTTCGATTGGTGCTCTGTCCGCGCTATCCGCACTCTCCGCGCCAGCGGCTTCAAGACTGTCATGGTCAATTACAACCCTGAGACCGTATCGACCGATTATGACGAAGCCGATAAGCTTTATTTTGAGAACATTAACCAGGAGACCGTTCTCGACATTTACGCTCTTGAGAACGCATCTGGTGTTCTGGGTGCCATGGGTGGCCAGACCCCCAACAACATTGCTCTGCCCCTCTTCCGTGCCGGTGTCAAGGTTCTGGGTACCTCCCCTGAAATGATTGACAACGCTGAGAATAGATACAAGTTCTCTCGCATGTTGGACCGCATTGGTGTCGATCAGCCCACCTGGAAGGAGCTCACCAGCTTCGTCGAGGCCAAGGCCTTCTGCGACAAGGTCTCATACCCCGTGCTTGTCCGTCCTTCATACGTGCTTTCTGGCGCTGCCATGAACACTGTCTACTCAGAGAAGGACCTGGAGTCGTACCTCGCTCAGGCTGCCGAGGTTTCGCGCGAGCACCCCGTTGTCATTACCAAGTACATTGAGAATGCCAAGGAAATCGAAATGGATGCTGTTGCCAAGGACGGTATTGTTGTTGGCCACTTCATCTCTGAGCACGTTGAGAATGCTGGTGTTCATTCTGGTGACGCTACTCTCATCCTGCCTCCTCAGGATCTTGAGCCTACCACCATTGCCCGCATTGAGGATGCTACCCGCAAGATTGGTGCTGCCCTGAACGTCACTGGCCCCTTCAACATCCAGTTCATTGCCAAGGATAACGACATTAAGGTCATTGAGTGCAACGTCCGTGCATCTCGATCGTTCCCCTTCGTTTCCAAGGTTATGGGCGTTGACCTCATTGAGATGGCCACCAAGGCCATTACTGGCCAGCCTTTCCAGGAGTACCCACCCACCGACCTTGCCCCCAACTGCGTGGGTGTCAAGGTTCCTCAGTTCAGTTTCTCGCGTCTTTCCGGCGCTGATCCCGTTCTGGGTGTCGAAATGGCTTCCACTGGTGAAGTTGCTTGCTTCGGTGTCGACAAGAACGAAGCCTATCTCAAGGCCCTGCTCAGCACAGGCTTCAAGATCCCGAAGAGAAACATTCTCCTGTCCATGGGTTCCTACAAGGACAAGAAGGAGATGCTTCCCTCTGTCCAGAAGCTCCAGCGTCTCGGCTACAAGCTCTTTGCTACCGCTGGTACCGCCGATTTCCTCCAGGAGCATGGTGTCTCCGTCCAGTACCTTGAGGTGCTCGGCAGTGATGAGGACCGCAACTCCGAGTTCTCTCTCTCCCAGCATCTTGCCAACAACATGATCGACCTGTACATCAACTTGCCTTCCAGCAACAAGTACCGCCGTCCTGCCAACTACGTCAGCAAGGGTTACCAGACTCGTCGTATGGCTGTCGATTACCAGGTTCCTCTTGTCACCAACGTCAAGAACGCCAAGATCCTCATTGAGGCTATTGCTCGCTCGTTCGAGCTTTCTGTCTCTAAGCGCGATTTCCAGACTAGCCACCAGACCGTTGTACTCCCTGGCCTGATCAACATTGCTGCTTTTGTTCCTGGCATTGTCTCTCCCCACAGCGCTGATATCCAGACTGTGACCAAGGCCTCCATTGCTGCTGGTTTCAGCATGATCCGCCTCATGCCTCTTGGAGTTGAGGGCTCCATCACTGATGCCATCACCCTCAAGGCTGCTCAACAGAACAGTGCCGCTGGCGGACACTGCGACTACAACTTCTCCATCTCTGCCACCAGCAACAACGCTGAGCAGATCAGTGCTGTCACTGGTGAGGTTGGATCGCTCTTCATCCCCTTTAACCACCTGTCCGGCAACATCAGCAAGGTCGCTGCCGTCACTGCTCACTTTGACGCCTGGCCTGCCAACAAGCCCATGGTCACTGACGCCAAGCTCACCGACCTTGCTTCCATCCTGCTGCTTGCTAGCCTGCACAACAGACGCATTCACGTGACCTCTGTGTCTACCAAGGATGATATCCGTCTGATTGCTCTCAGCAAGGCCAAGGGTCTCCAGGTCACTTGTGACGTCTCAATCTACTCTCTGTGCCTCTCCCAAAAGGACTTTCCCACCGCTGACTTCCTCCCTACCGTCGAGGATCAGGCCGCTCTCTGGGAGAATCTCGAGACGATTGATGTCTTCTCTATTGGCAGCCTGCCTTACCAGCTGGCTACCTCTCTTGGCCACAAGGGTGATCCTTCGATGGGTATTGCTGAGGCTCTTCCCCTGCTTCTCACTGCTGTAACCGAGGGCAAGCTCACCATTGAAGATATCAAGGCCCGTCTGTACACCAACCCCAAGGAGATCTTCGAACTCCATGAGCAGGCTGGCACCGCTGTTGAGGTCGAGGTCGACCGCTCTTTTGAGGTCGCCAAGGGCTCTTTCTGGTCCCCCCTGGAGGGTCGCCGCCTGCACGGCGCCGTCCGCCGAGTTACCTTCCAGAACGCTACTCTGTGCCTGGATGGTGAGGCCCCCAACGTCCCTGCCACTGGCAAGGACATGTCGTCCCACATGGTGGCCCCTCAGACTCCTGCTATGAAGCCTACTGCCGCTGCTACCTCCGTTGAAAGCCCCAAGGCTCGTCAGCAGGCTGCCTTCGGTACTCCTCACGCTCTGGGCCGTCTTCGCGGAATTACCTCCCCTCAGGCTCTCGCCACTCAGGGACCTCGTGGAGTTATCGACGATCTTGGTCTGCCTTTGCAGCTCCAGGCTTCCACGAGCACTTCCCTGCAGAAGCTCCTGTCGCAGCCGTCCTCTTTCAGAAATGCGCACGTCCTTTCGGTCAAGCAGTACTCGCGTGCCGACTTGCATCTTCTGTTCACCGTTGCTCAGGAGCTGAGACTTGGTGTCCAGCGTGAGGGTGTTCTCAACATCCTCAGCGGCCGCGTCCTATGCAACCTCTTCTACGAGCCTTCCACCAGAACGTCCGCTTCCTTTGATGCTGCTATGCAGCGTCTTGGCGGCCGCACCATCAACATTGATACCTCTCAGTCCTCTGTCAAGAAGGGCGAGTCACTGCAGGACACTCTGCGCACGCTGGCTTGCTACGGTGACGCAGTTGTTCTGCGCCACCCTGACGAGAAGTCTGTCAACGTTGCCGAGAAGTATTGCCCTGTCCCTGTTGTCAACGGTGGCAACGGCAGCAAGGAGCACCCTACTCAGGCTTTCCTGGACCTGTTTACCATCCGTGAGGAACTTGGTACCGTCCAGGGCCTGACCATCACCTTCCTGGGTGATCTTCTTTACGGTAGACCTGTGCACTCCCTTGTCTACCTGCTCCAGCACTACCAGGTCCAGGTGCAGCTTGTTGCCCCCAAGGGACTCGAGCTGCCCGCCCAGGTCCGTGAGCAGCTTGTCGCCTCTGGCCAGCTGCTCTGCGAGTCTGAGACTCTCACTCCTGAGATCCTGGCCCGCAGCGACGTCCTGTATTGCACTCGCGTCCAGCGGGAGCGCTTCGACAGCGAAGAGAAGTTCCAGCAGGTCAAGAACTCGTACCGCGTGGACAATGCCACTCTGAAGAGTGCCAAGAGCTCCACCGTTGTTCTGCACCCCTTGCCACGCAACGAGGAGGTTGCCGAGGAGGTAGACTTTGATCAGCGTGCGGCGTACTTTAGACAGGTAAGTCTTGACGACACGCGCTTGCCAGATTCGCACACTAACACTTACTTTACAGATGAGATATGGCCTTTACTGTCGGATGGCACTGCTGGCTTTGGTCATGGCCAGCTCTTAAGCAAGCTGTATATTAGCTTATAGATGTCGTCCGTTTTGAAGTTTTCTTTTCCATGTCTGGAAATCAATCCTTCAAAGCATGTTTCCTTTGTCTTCTTCTCATGGGTTACGTGTGTTCTTTTTCATCTTTTTTCAAACACATAAAAACGGGGAAAAAAAGTTAGACATGTTTTCTTCTTTTTTTGGTTGTTTACAATATTTCATATTTTTACATGGCGGATTCATTGCTTGTTCATGATACCCAACCGGCCCAAGCTGGCCGTGTTACATGGCGTTTATTGGGAATTCTTATTTGGGAACAACGTAGAGGCCGATTTTAAACCAGGCCTGCGCAAGTATGCGTGCGTATATTTTATCCATTTACACGTCTGTTGCGTTTATTTGGTATTTATACGTTTACGTGTATTTTGTGTATATTTATGTATTTGAATTCACTACGTTTCTTTGATTTTTTGCGTGTCGTGTGTGTATATGTGTTTGGTATGTGTTTAAGTTTGAGCCTTCTCCACAGATTGACCCGCTTCAACAACTACACTGCCGTACTAAACGTTGATCAGAGCCGCGGGACTGTCACGATGGCATCTCGAATTTTTTGGGAGGCTATGTCATTTATATTGGATTGATGAGCCAGGAATTTCGTATCCCGGTCTCGAGATTTCTATCATGGTACTACAGGTATTTATTGCTTCATCATCTCATTCTGGTCTCTCACTCCTCACAGAGCACCGAGCTCCTTGAGCTTGCTAACCAGGCCATCCACGTCCTCGACCTTGCCGCCACCTTGTCTCGTGGGGGGTTCTGCGTAAAATCAAGTCAGCAAATGAAAAGAAAAGAAAAGAGTGCCTCTTTAGAGCCGCGATTGTAGCTGGACCAGAAGGAGAAATGGTTTTGCACATTGTGCAATCACTCGCACCTCGGGCCCGTGCAGTACAGTTTTTTCTTGGGTAGTAAAAAAACATGTAATTTAAAACACTCACCGTTGACCTTGAGAATCTTGAGGCGGACCTCGTTGCCGAGACCGAGGTCGCCGAGCTTCATCTTCTCGAGCTTCTTCTTCTTGGCCTTCATGATGTTGGGCAGGCTGGCGTAGCGCGGCTCGTTGAGGCGCAGATCCGTCGTGATGACCATGGGCAGCTTGGCCTTGACCGTCTCGACGCCGCCGTCGACCTCCTTGGTGACGGTGACGCTGTCGCCCTCGCCAAACTCGACCTTGCTCGCCTGCGTGGCCTGCGCCCACCCCAGCAGGCCCGCCAGCATCTGACCCGTCTGCCCTGCGTCGTCGTCGATGCTCTGCTTGCCCAGCACCACCAGGTTGCTCTTTTGCGCCTCGACCGTCTTGGCCAGCATCTTGGCCACCGTTAGCGGCTCCAGCTCCTCGCCCTCGGCCAGCTCCACGTGGATACCGCGGTCGGCGCCCATGGCCATGGCGGTGCGCAGCACGTCCTGCGCCTTGGGCGGGCCGGCCGAGATGACGCAGATATCCTCGACGCCGCCGGGGCTGCGCTTCTTCTCGCGGATCCGCACCGATTCCTCAATGGAGAGCTCGTCGAACGGGTTCATCGAGTGCTTGACGCCGGCCGTCTCGACGGCCGTCTGGGCCTTGTTGACGCGGGGCTTGACCTGGAAAGGAAGAGAAAGGAACGTCGGTTAGCCGGATCGGAAGTCGCGGGGGGGCACACACAACCCAGAAAGAAAAAAAAGTCAATTACTCACTGCATAGTCAATTACCCGCTTGATGGGGACCAGAATTCGTAGGGAGGACATGTTGCAGCTGTCGATTGACGTCTCAATGCCTGGGTGCAGGTGCAGAGAGAGACAAAGAGTATGTGTATGTATAACGAGGTGGGTTGTGCAGGGAAGAAGACCGGCTTTGGCTGGTTAAAGCTAACTTGGTCGGCTCTGGTGTTGCCGCGTTACCCACAAGAATCCGACACCTGCCGGCTTGCACCGGCTGCAATTGAGGCATCACGTGACCCCGGACTGGTCGCCGACCATCGGCCGCCGACCGGAAATCGATCCAGTATATGAAATGAATGAGAAGCAATGAAACGCCAGCTTTCCCAAAAGTTTGTGTGAATGGAGTTTGTAATTTTTTTCTATATTAAAAAAGTCACTATAGCAATTTGCTCAATGCAGCTACCTTCCCAACCAGTAACACGCCGTACACTCCCATGCAAAACGTTCATAAAAGGGAATCATCCGAGCACATGTGAAAAAAGGATAAAGAAAAAAATGAACATGAAAATGAACCGCCAAGAAAGGACAATGGTTATGTTGAAAAAAAAAGTCAAATTCCAGTTTGCCTTCTTTTTTCGCCAGCCAATGCCTTGGTTCACCAATCATCCCACTCATCAGACTTGGCCTTGGTCGCCGGCGCCGTGTTTCCCTTTTTACCCATGCCCATAGCGCTCGTTCCAATGGAGCTGTTGCTCTGCGGCTTCTGCTGCTGCTGATCGGCGAGGCTCGAGAAGGAGTCCCAAAAGTCCTTTTTACTCTCGTCCAGAGGGGCCTCTCGTCGGGGGTGAGGTTCGTTGGCGCCCTCGACGAACCGATTGAATCCATCCTGAGCATTCTTGCCGGCCAGCTGGGCTTGTTTAGCAAGCTGCGACGCTGTCAATTGCGCTTGCTTGGCGAAATCTCCTTCCGCAAACTGTGCAAAATGATTGTTAGTTAACATGTCCCTCGTAGGGAGAGGCTATCAACTGTGACCTACCTTGGTGGCAGTGGGCTGGATGTATCCGTCATTGACCGTCTTGGCCGTCTTGGATACGGTGGACGTGAACCAGCCGAAGCCCTTGGAGATGGCGGCAAAGGGATCCTTTTGCACCTCGTCAAAGTTGGGCAGCGCATTGTCGCCACTGCTCTTGTTGGACGCCGGCATGTTGCCAAAGCCTGCATACTTGCCGCCCTGGCTCGGGGGCACGTCGTCGGGTCGCGAGGCATTGTCCGCACCAAGCCTGGCAAAGTACTTGTCGTCCACCCTGACCTTCCCGTTGCCGCCCTGGGCTGGGCTCTGGCTGCGGCTGTTGCGGTGGGCGGTGCCGCTCAGCGGTGTGCCCGTGCGGGACGACGCCGACGCCGACGTGGGCTGCTGGGCGGCCTTGGCCGGCGGCACGGGCTTCTTCTCGCCCGGCACGTACTCCTTGCCCTCGACCTTGCACGTCAGGCGCTCCTTGTACTCCTCGCCGACCTCGCCGCTGTAACGCTCCGCGATCGTGGCGTCGTCCCACGAGATGCCGCGCATCTGCGTGTCATCGTGCTCGTCGAAGAAGGCGCGCCAGTTCTCGTTGCCACCCAGCCGCATGCGCTCAATCTCGCTCGCCTTGAAGGCGTCCATCGAGATGCTGCGCACAAAGGAAATGTGCACGCCCAGGCCGCGGTGGACGCCCGCGCAGGACAGGCAGATGAAGACGCCAAACTTGGGCGACGCCCACTGCGGGGACGGGGCGTTGCAGTCGCAGCAGACGTTGTTTTTGGATTCTTTTTGGATCGCGGCCAGCTGCACACAAGAAAGCGTCAGTCGAGTCGGCGCATGCGACAGCAGCTCGGAAAGGGGGGGTTTGCCAGGTGTTATGCGCCAGCTGTCCTTACCTTGGACCGCGTCTCCGGATCGACCTCCCACATTGCCTTGGAGGCCATTGTGTCTGGTTGTGCCGAGTGAGAGATGTTGAATAGCGTTTGCTCCGTCAGACCAGATGTGCAACGTCACTCCCTGGGTTGAACATAGGAGTGATGGCAATATCGAGGGAGGAATACGACGTTTGTGCCTACGCTGTGGCCCCAGATTATTATGGGACGCCGACGGATCATAGGCGGGGCAACCGCTACGAGCCGCCCGCCTGAAACGAAGTGCAGCAACACCAAATCTTGAATACCGAGATGCATAGACGCATCTGTTTATATAATGCAACATGTCAAGTTTACAATAGAGCATAGAACCAAAGACTCGTGAATTAGTCAAATGAATTAGCATCATTAATATTCTGTTCCGTGAAATTAAAGCAAGCACACTTGGGAGCAGAACACATTCAACGTCGCAGGCACCAGCTAGAAAACGCATCTATCTATGCCATGCTTTTCTTGCACCAATATCGATATGAAATTGCCAGCAAAATAAATGTTAAAAACCACCCAATATCAGAGCGTCCCATGAATCGTTCAATATCACGATCGTACGAGAAAAAAAAGTATTGCGTAGAAAGATAATAATATTTCGTCGAACTTGCGTGCCATATCGTTAACGGTGCTCATAAGGCAAGGCCAAGGATACTAGCGTCGGCTTGCCGTGTCGCCTGTGCCAATTCGTTTAGGCAGTGGCGGCGGGAGCCTCGGTAGCAGCAGCCTCCTTGCCAGCCTCTTTGCCAGCCTCCTTGCCAGCGGCCTCGCCCTCGGGGGCGTTGGCCTCCTCATCAGTCTTGTCAGGGCTGTCAATAGCAACCTTGACGGCAATCTCACGGCCCTCAATCTCCTTGCCGTTCATCTCGCTGACAGCCTTCTGCTGCAGCTCCTCGGTAGCGAGGGTAACGAAACCGAAGCCACGACCCTTGCGAGCCTCACCACGAGCCTGAAGCTTCTTAATCATGAAGCGGGGGATGGGGCGCAGAGCAATCTTGGCGGAAGAAGGCTCGTAGGCCTTGAAGAGCTCAATAAGCTGGGGGGGAAAAGTGTTAGCAGCTGAAATGGACACACTCTGGCGGGCCAGCAAGTTTTTCATACCTTCTCCTCGGTCAGGTCATAAGGCAGGTTGGCAACCATGACCTTGGTCTTGGAGGCAATGCCATCGGCCGGGGGGCCACGCTCACGGCGCTCACGGGGCGCGCGAGCCTCTTTCTTGGAAGCCTTGTTCGTCGTGTCAGTTGCTTTCTTGTTGGTAATGTCTTGTAGTGGCTGAACCTCAGTAGTGGTGGTGGCCTCTGCGTCGGCGGCAGGGGCAGGGGCAGGAGCAGCATCAACAGTCTCGGCCGCAGCTCCGGTCTCGCCTTCCTTCTTCTCCTCACCCTCCTGTGACGTTTGTTAGATGATGACAGCAATGATGTAGAGTGGCGATCTGGCAACTTACGGCAGCACGGCCAGCGCGGGCGCCACGACCGCCACGACCACCACGGCCACCACGGCCACGGCCACGGCCAGCAGCGCGGCGGCGACCGCCCTCGGTACCGGCACCCTCGCCGCTGGCAGCTTCAGCCTTCTCGCCAGCGGGCTCGGGCTTGCGAGCGAGCTGGACAGAGACCTTGCGCTCGAGGATCTCCTTGCCGGAGAGCTCCTCAATGGCACGCTCAGCCTCGGTGGGGGTCGAGAGGTCGACGAAAGCGTAGCCGACGGGACGGTCGGTGCGGGGGTTCTTAGGGATGGAAACAGACTCGCTGTGAGAGGGGAAAAGTCAGTATTTTGTAGTTATTGTTGGATGAAGATGATGCGACAAAGAGGTGAGCGTTATGCCAGAGTTCGTCTTCAGGACAAACAAATAGACAAGAACAAAACACGACTCGTCGGCGTCGGCATCGGCTGGGGGGCAGATTCAACGTACACAAGATAGTTCTTGAAAAAGTCCTTCAACTCTCCCTCAGTTGTCGGGTAGGCCAGGTTGCCAATGTACAGACGACGGCCCTCTGCGGCGGAGGCAGAGGCGGCCTCGTTGGCGGCGGCCTTGTCATTGATAGAGGTGTTGCTCAGAGTGTTGGCAACGTCATTGACGGCGGCATCGGTAGCCTTCTCCACGTTGGTAGCATACATTTTTGAAGATGTGCGGGATTGGAGATGGGATGTGCGTTGTGTGGCTGGGGTGTATGAATGACGTTGAGAACGATTGCGAGTTTGACGGGGGGTTCAGGTATCCAGCCGGGGGGAGCGGAGGATTGGGAGTTGAACTCTGGTGCAATGAGGGAGGAAGTTGGTCAGGGTAGCTTGGTGCCCTAGAGACAGTTGAAAGTATCGACAGACGACGGTGCGTTGCGCGGAGACACAAAGTTGACTTTTGTTGATTGTGATGGGAGGAGAGGGAAAGGGGGGGGAGCGGCGAGGTTTGGAGGAGAGGCATACTAAATAATTTTTGCCACGGCGCAGAGTGCAGGCGCGCACTCGTGCACCACCCACACACACAACTCCCAAGGCAGGCAGGCAGGCAGGCAGGCGGGCGGGCAAGTGT
>JARDXD010001301.1:0-13960 GCA_029218145.1 Aphanocladium album
TTATAACCCTAACCTTATTGAAGTATTTTATTCTAATGAATTTATTAAATTAACAATATAAGAGCCCTTTTACAGAGGGATAGAATGATAAAAGATAAGAATTTTCATATTTATTTTAAAATATATAATTAAGTGGTTATAAAGTTATTATAGAAATCAATTACTGTGTATTATAGTGGTGTGCGTCTTGGTGGTGTGTGCGCGGTGGTGGTAAGCACCCACTACAGAAGGTGTGGTGGGTGCGTGGCACAAGTACAGCTTATTCGTCCGCCTAGTCTCCCTTGACGGGTTACAGCTCTCCACATGGCGGCGCCGCAAATCCAGGCACAGGCTCGCCATAGGCGGGTTCTCAGAGGGGGAGGACCCTACAGCAGCTCGAGTAAAGTTGGCTGGTGCAGGTACCACTGACAGCACAAGCCTTGTGCATAGCGTTGTGTGAACGTGAGAGTGCTTGACACGGACGGGCCTTGCGTTTGGAAAGAAGAAACGCACATGCGGTTTCGAGTTGATGGAAAGTCTACAAGTCCGGACATGAGCAAAAATAAACAGACCGGCTGTTCCCCTGCCGTGCTGTCATCTCAAGAGGAGCGACCAACCCCGTGGCACATTATCAAATCTCCAGCAGCCAGAAGAGGGCCGCCCCCGCAGCAGCGAGATGGTTAGCGCGACGCAATTTCCAGCTGGGCTGTTGAAAACGTGTAAAGGATTGTGAGGGGTTTTGGCATTGGTAATCCTTTGCCTGTGATGGAAGCTCGAATACTCCGTCTCTGTCCCTTTCACGCTCTTCATTGCTTAGACACCCTCGAGGATGCGCAGGCATTGCCGCAGCGTCAGGTACAGGCACGGGTATGTACAGGTACCTGCAGGCCACCTACAGCAAACTCACAGCGCATTTTGAGCCTGTAAAATCCAGAAAACCTACCTGCATCCGCTACGGCGCGCCCCCATCGCCCACCAAAACCCACTAATTCGCGGGCTGCTCCGCTATTTCCCTCTTCATAATTCGAGATCCACCATCCGTCCGTTGCCTCGGAGTCGCCCTCACCATCTCCCCCCCGAGTCTCACGAGCTAAACATTCAAGGGTACAGGGCCAGGCACCGAGTCCTCACTGGGGCTGCTATTGGTACTCCGTACTCGTCCTCGATGCTCTGTTCCGTCTCTGCTGGGCCAACCTGTTGACTCTGGGCTATTTCTCCATTCGAGACACGACAAGGACATCATTTCCCATCTGTCTGCTCCCCAATAAGAAAACGAGCTGCCCCCCTCCCAGGAACAGCCATTTACCTATCAAAGGAACGGCAAGGCCTGTAACATCGCCAGCCCCATACTACTCATATACAAGGAACCTCCTGGCTCCTCACCTGGTGACATCGACCTGCCACCACCACAACCCCCCTTGTTTACTGGCAGAGGGCATCATCCTTTCTGTCGACGACTCCGCGCTTTTGCGAATTCACCACCGTCGTGCCCGATTTGCGCCACAAAAAAAGAAAGCTTCAGAATTCGCGAATCTCGAGCCCGCCTTTCTGGCCCTTGCATCGCCTGGTGCCGTCCTGCCAATCGCCGAGGCTTGCTGCACGCTGCCGCCTCGCAAACGGTCGGTTCGCTGATCGAACCCTGATCCCCTCTGCGGCACGAACGCAATCACGCAAACTCCTCCTGACCCAAGGAGGCTCCCGCTCGCCATGGCTGCCACCCAGAACCACCCGCCCTCGCCGGACCTCTCGCCCACGCTCGCCCTAGGAGCCTGCCCCGAGCTCTCGCGCTGCGTCTCGACGGCCTCGTCCCTCTCCCACGGATCCGCCACCGAGGAGAGCTCTCGCGATTCTCTCGGCAGCGAGCTCAACAACACCTCCTCGTCGCGCCACTCTTCAGGCTCCTACCATTCGCGCCGCTCCGATGCCTCGCACATTTCCCGCCGCTCCACGCACTCGGCCGACTCCAAGACGCGCCGCCGGGGCTACATGAGACCCCAGGCCACCGACTTTGCCGCCAGCGCCCGCTCTCGCGAGAGTGTCATGAGTCTGGGCAGCATTGCCCATCTTCAATATTACTTTGCCCGCACTGGTCTGCTCGACGGCAAGGGCGCCCAGCTCGCCCGCAAGAAGCAGCCCAAGGCCACGCTCGACCTTTCCGCACTCGATGGCTCCGCCGACGGCACAAGGCTGTCCGCCTCTGATATTGATTCTTCCTACGCCTCCATGGACGGCAGCCCCGATCTAGCTTCACAAGGCTTTGCCACCAACATGACCGAGTCGCCCGTCAAAGACAACGATGATGATTATTACGACGAGGACAGCTTCACCGAGTCGGAATCGGGCATGCTGCCACCCACCGTCAGCACATATCACCACAGAGAGACCCCGATCCCCCGGCCGCCGACGATAGTGGAACTCAAGGCCGAGCTGGAGACATCCCTCCGCGATGCTCAAAAGGCTCTCCGGGAAGCCGAGGCCAGAAAGGTCGGCTCCTATCTCGCCTCGCCCGACGACCCCTTGCTGCCCAACATGCCCGAGGAGAATACGCAGGGCTGGTACGAGCTCCAGGGCATGCACATCCTCGACGTCGTTACGCTTGCCATCCGTGCCGCCAAGATGTACTACACGGCCCACGAGCAGCCCGACCGCCTCGACTCTATCAAGTCGGAGAAGCAGGTCCGCTCCGACCTGCTCGCCGTCATGGAGGTCTTGAAGCAGATGGCCATTCGTGGCTTCAGGGGAGGCATGAAGGACGACGACATCAAGACCATGATGTCCTGGACCGAGAGCGTCTTTGACATTCTCAAAAAGGAAGAAGAGATTGAGTCGGCCGAAAAGGCCGAGCGTGCCAGCTGGACCTGGATGGAGGGCGACTGGTCGGGACGCGAGCTGGTCCGCGAGAGCGCGTTTCTCGCCTCCATGGATCCCGATGCCGAGGCGCTGCCCGAGTGGACGCCCGCGGCCGACGCGGAGACGCTCCCCACGCCGTTCCTGTCAACGATGCAGAACGGTCTCCGCCTCGTCAAGCTGCACAACGCCGCTGTGAACAAGTCGAAGCGCCGCTTTGGCGCCATTCCTTCCTTCCACGCCGACACGCAGAAACCGTACCGCTGCGCCGACAACCTCCGCTACTGGGTCAAGGCCGCGGAGCTGCGCTTCGAGGTGGTGCTGTCGGTGGACGCGCTTGGCGTAGCGTACGGCACAGATCGTCAAATTTGGCTGAATTTCGAAGCCGCCATTCTCAAGTGGTGCCGGTATGTGCGTGAGGAAATCACCAACGAGCTTAAGAAGTGACCACCGCTTTGGCATCCTACCCTACCACAGCCCTGACATTCATTCAACCGGCTGTTGCGTTTCTTTTTATTTGTCCATTTACGACGTTTACGCCTGGGACCACTACGGAGTTTTTCAAACCATCCTTGCGTCTTTCTTGCAGCTGCTGCTTTACCACTTAACCATTTTATTGCCGCCTTTTTTTGTTTACTTGGGACATGTGGGAATTAGGATATACGACTGAGAAAGAAGGGAAAAACTCAATCCTTTGAAAGAGATGGGAAAACTTTTTTGCATTCGCTTCGCTTTGGTGTTTTTTTGCTTGGATTGCAAAATGCCCACCTTTTCATATTTCGCCTTGTTTCATCTTCATTGCGGGGGCAGCAGCCGCGCCCTGGTTCGTTTCATCTACAACATTATGCACTTTGTTTCCCTATTCGGCTCTGGATATTGCACATCACAGACCTCGAGGAACATGAGTGTTTTTTTTTTTCTTTCTTTTACTTGAAATTATTGTTGAGCGTTTCTTTTTGCTTTGTTATTCTGGGAAGATGCTGTTTTTTACCTACATATAAACATTTATATACCCTTGCCGGCTTCCTTTTTTATACACATTACACACACACACACACACACAGCCAGTTTTATTCTCTTTTTTATTATAGCATTACATATTTTTTGCGCAGCTGCAACATAGTAACAATGCCCAAGACAGTAATTTTTGACAATTTTGAATCATGACCACACATGGCTAAACAGTATCCCTTTAGCACGCTAGATGTGATGTAAAGGCAATATTGTGATTGTTGAGAACTTTTTGATTTTTGTAGCTAACAGTATAGTATATCCTGGATAAAAAAAACGATACGCTCTATAAAACCAATAAACACACTTGTACAGGTTCTGTGCTTTTTGCTTCGGTTTTCTCGCCACCACAAACGTTTGTGTGTATACAGACAATAACAGAAAAAAGAGGGTTTCAGAAACGAGGCAGACCAGGACAGAGTGACTCATGACAGCGTCATAATAATAATAAGAGTGACAAGCAAAACAACACAAACATTTCCCTCACCACATGCCGCGCTCACGACCCTCAAAGCCGAAATTCAAGGCCACTGCCACAAACAGCGACACGCAGAGCACGCTCGGCCCCCACTTGTCAAAGTACCGGGCCGCCTTGCGATTGCGGATGGAGCGGCTGCGGTAGAGGTAGACGGCGACCGAGTACAGAAGGGAGGCGATGGCGAGCAGGGTAAAGATGCCCGAGATCCAAAACGACGTGGGCGTCGGGTGGCTCTTGAGGTTGAGCAGCGTCATGGCAATGGTGCCAATGTAGATGGAGTACTCGAGCCAGCCGAGAAACGTTCGCTCGGCGGCGAAGAAGACCTTGGGTTCCACGCGGACGGGCACGTAAATCTTCTTGCCCTTGGGCGCTTTGAACTTCTTGGACTGCACCTGCTGGTCGCCAAAGAGCATCTGCTGGCGCGCGCTGCGCGACACCTGCGTGCTGCGAGGGCGAGGCACAATGGCCCATAGCGCGCTGAGGGCAGCCTGGCCAGCGGCGTGGCCCTTGGTGGCAAACAGCGTCGAGTAGTAGTGCCATCCGCCGACGCGGCGAGCCTCTTCCAGCTCATAGTTTTCGTCGTACTCGTCGTCGGAATCGTAAATGGGGAAATCCTCGCTCGCCGTGGGCAGATCCACCGTCTGGCCCTCCATATCGGTGGCCAAGCCGCGTCGGGATCGCTGAGACCCATCGGCAGCGCCAGCGGACAGCCTGGGCGCATCGTCATCATCAGAGTCAAAGTCCTCTTCGTCGTCATCGGATGTCGTCGTGGTGCCGGATAGCGCGGCTCGATGAATGCCAAAGTCGTGAGTGTGAGGCTTGCGAATGTCGACGTCCATCTGGGGCATCCAGAAGGGAAGCAGGTTGATGCGGTCAGGGAATAAGCAGGCGCAGCCGTGGATGAACTTGGAGAACTTGGGGACAGCCTCGACGAGGTGCGAGGAGATGAGCTGGCGCACCCATTCCGGCGGCTCCTGGCCCATCTGGGTCTGAAGCTTCACCTCGAGGACGGCGTACGGAAATCGAACGACATCCTCGGCAGGAAGCTGGGAGAACGGATAATCGATGCCAATGTCCATGCGTCTCCAGTTCTTGCCACTACGGGCGCGGCCATCAAGGTTGTCTTCACGCACCATGGTGAGCTCGGTATCCAGCGAAATACGTACACGAGCATCGGCAGGCAGCTGGAAGGCTGTACGGTTGTAGAAGGAACGGCATACAGGCTTGTAACCTTTCTTCAAAACAGAGTACTGGACTTCAGAGGCGAGACGTTCGTCTTCGGCAATCGCCTTTTCCGACTTCTTGCCCTCCTTTCGGGCCTTTTCGAAAATGGCACCGGGGAGCAGCTCACCGCGGAGGTAAGCATTGACATTCTTCTCCTTGAGAGAGAATCGAGCCTTGACGGACTTTTCGCCGGTCCAATCCTCACGATGGGTCTTGCGTTCGACAAAGATGGTCTCACTCTGCATACCACCGTACCAACGCAGACGGATAGCCTCGGCACCTTCTGTTTTCTTCAGACGGCCCTCGTAGAGATCCCAGGTATCAGGGTTGTCGTAGTAGATGGAGGTGATGGCGGAGTCTTGGGGATCGAATTCCTTGCCTGCATTGAAGACGAGGACGGGCAAGTGCTTGAGGATGATGAGTTTCAGTTCGGTGACATTGTCGGGGTGCACCCAATACTTTGTGGTTTGTCGAACAAAGCTGGCCTGGGAACCACCGGCGGCGGAATCGCCCTTTACGGGGTTGCCCCGGGTTCGGACGAGATCGTAGAGCTTGGACAGCTTGATGACGGAGGCGTCGTAATTTTCTTTGTAAAAAGGCTTGGCCTTGAGTCGGGTGTCGAACGCGGGTCGCAGGTGCCAGCCGGTCTGCTTCTGTATTTTTGATTTGGTAGTTAGCATCGCCACTGGCACTGGAATGAGCTGCGGTCGGGGTAGATGTTTTTCTTACGTCGTGCTTCTTGATGATCTTGTAGAAGCCGGTGTAGTTGAGCTGGACAAACTTGGCGAGGTCGTGGACGTCGGCAATAATGTCGGAGAGGTCCTCCTCGAGCAGAATAAACTCCTCCTCACTGGGACCCTCCTCGCCGAGGCCGCGCTCCTGGAGGCGATTGACCACGTCCTTGACTTCGCGCTCGGAGACGGCGATGCGGCGGGAAATCTCCATGGCCTTGACCTGCTGCTTGGTGTGGACTTTTTCCAGCTCGGCCTCGAGGCGGCCGACGAAGCGCGTCTCGTCATCCTCGCACCACTCGTTGGCGCCTATGCCGTCGGCCGGGGCAGAGCCGGTGGCGTTCTTGAGCTCCGACTTGAGGCCATTGTAGTCAATGTAGTACCACTGGTACTCGCGGATGACGCTGGAGCGCAGCTGCTCGCCAAACTTCATGACGATGACACCGGGGCGGGCTCGAAAGGTTCCGGGGGGAGGCGCCGACCAGCAGTTGTTGATTTTCCTGAGGTCCTTGATAATCAGCATGCGAGCATCACTGGCGCGGGCGGGCGGGCGAGCGAGACGTAGGTTGGCTGGCTGGCTGGCTGGCTGAAAGCAACAGAGGTGGGCAGGCTGGGGAAGCCGAAAGCAGCACGAGCTTGCAAGGCGACGATTGGGTAGGAGATGGAAGCTGGAGGTTAAACGTAGGAGGGGAGAAAGAAAAGAAGAAGAAAAAGAGCTCACCGGCTGAAAAATTGTTTTGCCTCTTTCCACGACAATCCCGGACAATTGCCAATGACTGGACGGTTATGTAGAAGCAGAAAACGGACCGAGCTGGTATTGAAAAGCTTCGTCTGCGAGACAGCGCCGTCGAATGCGGACGCATTGACGAATCAAAGCTAGTGCCACTGGAACGTGGTGAGGGGGGGGGCCACGGCGGGCCACGGCGGGCCACTGCCGCCCACTGAAAAGCACCATCTTCGCCCACCGAGAAGCTGCTGGGCCCGCTGCAGCTGGGGCGCGCCATGCGTCGTGGCGCCCTGATCCCAGTTTCGATGCGCCTATATTTTGATATTTTGGTGGCACCATGCCTGATACAGTTGTAACGAGCAGGGCAAAGACTGGCGGCGAACAAGCACCGTCGTCGGCTACCGCTGTTCGCCGCACACTGGTGGCGCCATGTTTTGGTATCGCTAGCGTCTCAAATTCATCACCACGCGCTCCATATGGAACAGGCTAGACCCAGTCTGTTGGCTGCATTGGGCCGAAAAGCAGAGCCTGCAAAAATAGAAGAATATCTAGTCTAAAACAAATTGTCTCACGCTTGATTCGCCATGCTGTAACGACAGCGGCACATTGGCTTGGTCCCTTGCTTTGCTATCAAAGCTTCAATAGCAATGAGCTTCATGCTTGACTACCTAACTGGTTTTGGTCTTAGAATCGCAACGCAAAAAGAAGCTCCTCGACACTGTGAGGTGTAGACTTTGCAACTCAGACCAAGGAGAAACTTCCTCTCTCAGACTTACCAAGCCTGTCGCGCATCGTCACACCCTACCCTTGTAGGGGCTTTACATACAATCTTTGCATACACATCTCTGAACAGGATTACGGACTTTTCTATTTACAACACAAAAAAATGCCAGTGGAAAGTGAAAGCAACAGGTCAATACGGATTCCTAGTTACACCAGGCGCCGACTAACCGCCTGCACCGTTCAGTTCTGTTACTCGGCTTGGCCGTCCAGTCACTGTTACAAAAGAGGCAATACTGCATGTGTAAGTGACAGCAGCATCATATACCAGAACGTTTGAAACACCAATCAGCTACCAGAGGCTTATAGCTGCCATTCGCCAACATATATACAACATATATACACTCTATCAAATTCTAGTAAACCAACTAAGCCAGTCAGACCTTTCTCAAGGCAATAATCCGCTCCGTCGCCTGCCTAAACTCGTCTCTCCCCAGCTCTCCCCTCTTCAGCCCCTCGACCAATGCTTTTCGAATCACTTCGCCCTCCGTCACATTCAGCCCGCTCGCCAGGATCAAATCGTTGCCCGCCCGGACCGCAATCTTGGTCCTCTCCTCCACGTCCCCAAACGGCAGAATCGAACCCGCCTCCATCGCCTCCGTAATGGTCACGCCCCGGAACCCGAGCCGGCCGCGCAAGATGTCCTTCATCCACCGGCTGCTGAGACCCGCCGGCCACGCGCCGTCCACGGCCGGGTAGACGGCCCACGAGGCCATGACCATGTCGACGCCCGCGCGGATCGCCGCCTGAAAGGGCCGCAGGTCGATGCTCTCCAGGTCCGCGCGAGAGACGTCGAGCGTCACCGGCGCCGCGTCTGTGTTCTGGTCCTTGCGCGCCGCGCCGAGGCCCGGATAGTGCTTGATGGACACGAGGATGCCCCTCTCGCGCTGCGCCCTGATGAACGGCAGCGTCGCGGCAATGACCTTGTCGGCCGTCTTGCCGTAGGAGCGGTTCCCCGTGTCGAGAAAGTTGCCCTCGTCGCGGTACACGCCCAGGACCGGCGCGAGGTCGACGTTGAAGTTGTACCGCTTCAGCGCCGCCGCCGCCTGCACGCCCGCCTGCCAGCCCGCGGCAGCTGGGTCCGGCGACGCCCCGACCTGTTTCGCCGAGAGCGCCGGCCCGCCGTCGTGCACGCCGTTGAAGACGGTGCCTCCCTCTTCGTTGGTCATGATGAGGAGCGCCGTGTCTCGGCCCGACTGCTTGCGCAGCAGCTTGTGCGCCGGCGACGCCTTGTACGCGGCCTGCAGCTTGGCGAGCGCAGCGGGCGTGTCCTTGTTGACGTGCACGTCGTAGAGCAGGACGCCGCCGACCAGCCCGGCGCGCGTCAGGTCGTAGAGCTCATCGGGCGGTCCGGGCAGGGTATAGTCCCACGAGTATATGACGTGCTGTCCCGCGAGAATGTCCAGGTCGCAGGCTGGCTTCACGCTGCCGCTTGCGGCGCTGACCAGTGTCAATGCAAGGAGTGAGTGTGTAAGCGGCAGATGCATCTTGTTTCGATACGTCAAGGCAGCGAAGACAACATGATGTGCCGGCTCAGTCTATTTATATGCATCAACGGACGAATTGAAGTCCGAAAGCTTACAGACATTATTGCAACATGGGCCCATGTCTTTGAAATACAACTCACGGTATTGATACTATAAGTTCTTGGCCAACAACGGTCTGGACAACGATAATTGGTGCATCTTCTTCAGCTGAACCTTTTTGGCAGCGCCCCGGGGGGCTAGCTGATGAGAGCCGCAAGCCATGTCCGCCTATGGCACGTTACATGGCAGCTCGTTATAACCAGGTAACGGGGTTTTGCGTGCAACTAGCACTTCATGTTATAGTTACCCCAACATTGACTCTGCATCTTTACCCCAGATTTTATCTACAAGCTGCAACAACTTTCCGTTTCCAGCGCAGACAGCCTATTTGCTATACATGCTTTACATGTTTTACATGCGTTAAATCTATCATAATATGCACAATGTTTTCTGCAACAATATTTCTATCTAGCCACTTTGCCATTGTCAGTCAATTGCGTTGAGTCTCAAATTCCCAATTGGGGCTGAATTGAGCCATCTTGTAGCCCATCGCAGTTTGTCCCACATTGCTCTACCTACCCAATTTTCTCCCAGTACTGCCGTTTCTGCCCGCAAGCTACCCCTCCACCAAAGACCCAGTTACAAGTTGGGATAGCTACACGCCACCAAAAAAAAACTTGCTGGGGTATTTACAAGAAGAAGAAAAAAGTTTCAAGAAACCCTTTGCGCCGGCGTCCACGACATTGCGCTCCGCCGTTGCGTACATTCAATCGAGCAATAACATACATAAAATTAGTTTCTAGCTTTCATCATGCCGGAATACAACGACTCGCTCGAGGCCCGCATCCCGACCGACTCGCCAGACGATGTGCGCCAGGTTCTCTTGCACGCCTGGTCGCGCGACCTGACCACCCTCAAAGAGCTGCTCAACAAGCCCGGCGCCGCCAGCGATCAGGATCCCACAACGGGCGAGACGCCTCTGCACGCCGTCGTCCGCGGCTGCGGTGTGGCGGAGCCCAAGGAGGAGGCAAACGACGAGGACGATGAGGAGGAAGAGGAAGAAGATGGCGTCATTGCAGAGGCCCGCGCCTGCATCCAGGAGCTCTTCTTCTCGGGCGCCATCTGGAACGACGTCGACAACAACAACGAGACGCCTGGCGACACGGCGTGGCGCCTTGGCCAGAAGGAGCTGTACCAGCTGTTTGTCGACGCCGGCGTGCGCGCCGAGCTGCTGTTTGGCCTGATGGACGGCTACGAGGAGCTGTCGTCGGTCGAGGACGACGTCGACATGGAAGACGCCGGCGGCGAGCAGGACGGCGAGGTTGCGGAAGCTGAACAGACCAAGGATGCGACAACCCAGTTTGTGGCCCCCGACGCGAGCGAAAAGCCCGTCACCAGCGACGCGTACCTGCAGTCCACCGTCACCTACGACGGCGACAAGCTGCTCGATGACGATCTCAACGGCGTCATGATGGCGTGGGAAACCGACATCATGCGCCGCTCCGTCGATGCCCTCCTCCCCGGCGGCGCCACCGGCAAGCGCATCCTCAACATTGGCTTCGGCATGGGCATCGTCGACAGCATGTTTGCCGGCACCAACCCCTCCAAGCACCACATCATCGAGGCGCACCCGGGCGTCCTCGCGCACGTCGCCGCCGGCCGCACCGCGTTCGGCGCCGACTGGGAAACGTCCGGGCCCGAGGACGGCGCGTTCAAGATGTTTGCCGGCAGGTGGCAGGACGTGGTGCAGACGCTGATGGAGCAGGGCGAGCTGTACGACGCCATCTACTTTGACACGTTTGGCGAGGACTACCAGGAGCTGCGCAAGTTCTTCACCGAGCACGTGCCGATCCTCATGGACATGGAGGGCCGCTTCAGCTTCTTCAACGGGCTGGGCGCGGACCGCCGCGTCTGCTACGACGTCTACGCGCACGTCGTGGACATGCACACGACCGAGGCCGGCCTGGACGTCGAGTGGGACAAGATTGACGTCGACATGAGCCAGCTCAACGAGGACGGCAAGGGCGAATGGGAGGGAGTCCGCAGACGGTACTGGACTCTGGACAGTAAGTGCACGACATCAAGACCATGGCACAGAAGCGCCAGGCTAACAAACATGCAGCATACAAACTACCCATATGTACATTCATGGGTTAAGACGCAGAAACGAAAAAATGCATCTCACGACAAAAGTTTTATACCTATTTACTTCTTATGATAGACGCTCACACAACGCACGGTAGCCCAAGTGGCCAACTGCTACTTTCAAATAGATGATTATAACATGACTATATTTGAATATGCTGATTCTCCACCGGTTTCTTTTTACTTTTGCTCGCATGTCCATCTATTTGAAGTGCTCGGGGTGCAGAATACCGGCAAGGTTGCCTTGCTGCACACGCTTCAGCGTCAGCGCAGCAATCAGAGCAGCACCTACACCGCTACCATCCTCGGCAGCCAGAATCTCGACCGGGTCCTCGGCCTTGGGGTCAGTCTTCTCAGGCCAGTCGAGAATTTCCTTGAGAGCCTGGGCTCCGCGGGCTTTAAAGTGGGGGTACTTGTTGAAGACGGAGCCGTCAGCACCGACGTGGCAGCTCTGGAGCTTCTTCTTCTTGCAAATGGCTGCAACACCGCAGGCAGATAGACGAGCAGCACGGGTACCGATGAGCTCAGCAAGGCGGCGGATGAGCTCGAGCTCGGGAGCGGTACACTGGATCTGCAGTTTGTTGGCAAACAGATCAAGAGTCTCCTGCAGGTTCTCGAACGGATCCCTGTATGTCATTGGTTAGATAGCGTCGAAAGAATTACAAGGAATAGAACTCACTCTTCAATAGCAGAGAGGAATGAAGCATCCAGACTGTAGGCCTTGCGCAGAGGAGAAATGTCCTGTCCCTCAAAGATGTGCTTCTCGTCATGCAGATCAATCAGAGTAAGACGGAAAATTTCACCGAGGTAAAGACCCGCAATCATCTTCTCGAAAGCCTGCTGGCCAGGGCGTGGCGACTCCTCATCAATAGTGATGTCGTACTTGGTGCGCGGCAGAATCTTGTGCTCGTTGTCGAAAGCACCCCACTCGCAGTTGATGGCCATCTCCATGTCGGCGGGAAGCTTCATGTCGGCAAGCTTGGGGATCTCGCCGCAGTGCTCGACGTAGGCAGCATTGCAGCCAGTGCCGAAGATGCAGCCAATCTTCATGCGGGGGTCAGTGTAGGCCGAGGCCATGAGAGTGCCGGTGGTGTCGTTGATCAAAGCAGTCAGTTGGATGGGAACGCCCTGCGTAGACGTGTTAGCACTGTTACTGACGAGAGTGATTCATGTTACCTACGCGCTTGGCGAGAGCAGCCTCGAACATGGGGACGACATTTTCGCCCTCGACACCATCAATATCGAATCCCTTGGTCCAGCGCTGCAGGATACCATGATCAATGTAGTTCTGAGTGGCAGGGTAGGAAAAGGTGAAACCCAGGGGCAGGGTGCCAATGTTCTTGGTGTCGCCGTGGTGGGTTTCGAGGAACTGGTGAAGGCAGTCGGCAATGTACTCCCATAGCTCGTCGCTCTTGCCAGTCTTGAGCTCCTCGGGCATGCGGTACTTGGACTGGATAATGTCGAATTCGGACTTCTTGTCGGTCAGGGTGATTTGGCAGACGCGGAGGTTGGTGCCGCCCATGTCGAGGGCGAGGAACGTGCCGGTTTCGTTGCCATCAGGATACGACATGACCCAAGTAGGGTTCATGGGCTGAAATTTTATTAGTTTCGATCGGCATTCGAATGCAATAGTGCGAGCTTACAATGCTGCCACCCTCCTTAGTGAGGCCTAAGACGTCAGTTAGCAGATGCGCAACCCCCACCAGCTATCATGCGATGCGTACCCTTGGCAAGCTCGGAGATGAAGTGCTCGGTGATGGCCTTGAGCTTGGCAGTATCAACGGTGAAGAGCTCTTCGATCTTGCGGATCGCCTCCATGGTGTCCTTGGGAACATCTGTCTTCGACCCTGCGGCGGCGCATTAGCTTTGGCGGTCCAGTCAACACTGTCGCAACTTCTTGATGGCATCTATCGATTGTTGCATCTCGAGAAACATCATTCTTATCAAGCGACATATTTATGGCATTCTTCAAGCCATACCTTTTCTAGAGGGCGGGGCACGAGGACCGAGGCCAACCATTTTGACTGTGTCGCGGGGTTTGGAGGGGTAGCTTCTGTATAGCTCGATCGCCAGCAGACCACCTAGGAGAGGGTGGAATGAATGCAGAAACGCGGTGGATGCGATTTCCTGAGGTGCAAAACAGGACCGAGACCGTGTCTTCAGGTCGATCAAAGACTGCAGAAGTCGGTGAGATCAATCAGGTTGCAGGATGCAAGTTGGGCAAGACAAAGCTGCAGCTTATCGCGGTCAGGTCGGACCGGCAGGCTAGGCTAGTTGGGCCTACGGCGCCGTACCAGTACAGGCCCGCCGCCAATGGCGGCTCTGCACCATGGTACGGTCGCACATTAGCGTCGCTCCGCCAATCGTGCAAATGGACCACAATTGTCATGTACGAGGCTTTATTAATACAAATAGTTCACTCGCATGGCATCATCGGCATGGAGCATATAGCCGTACGGTTGTGTGTGATACTGGTGAACCTCTTTTTTTTTTTTTTTAGTACCTAGAGGTT
>JARDXD010001663.1:0-13938 GCA_029218145.1 Aphanocladium album
ATACCAGCACACCCTCCCCCCCGGCCCCGGCATCTGGTCGGTAGGGCAGAAGATGGCCGGGGGTAAGATGATTTAGTGTCTCTTTGGCTTTGAATCCTTTTTCCAAGAGATGAAGATGTTCTATTTTCGGGAGTTGGACGCCCTTGGCAAGAAAAAGAAAGAAACAAGGAGCCCGCCGAAACGGAACGTGGGTTGAGGTTGTGAGATGCACGAGGCCGTGTCTGGCTAACTAGAGGGCCTGGGTATCGGACGAAGAAGCAACACCGTTGTGGGCTCATGTTCCATTGAATGCACGTTGCAGAGTTTCTGGTACCCAAAGAAGCGTGAGAAACTATAGTTTGTGATATTAAACGTTGGCCCCCTTCTTTCCGCGTCTTACCACCATCTTAGTGTCGCTCCGACAATAGAGGGAAAGAGGGATTTGCGTCAGGCGGCATCTACCAATATGCCGACACTGCGGATATACAGAGTTCCGAAAGGGTATTGGCAGCTTGGCACGTTTTTTTTTCTGTGATCGACAACTCTTTTGCCCGTGATGGTGGTTGGGCGGCCAAGACCCCCTTCCCAAGCCAACGAAAATAGACACGGGGCGTTTGATGACAGCCACCGTCTAAATTATAACCATAACTTGCAGGTTGTGATGCAGCTCGTAGTGATGTGCGTGGCGAATTGTGGTGTCGAGAGACAAGATTCGCAGTGACATGGCGTTGATCAACAACGTGCATTCGCCTCTCCCAGACGCCCGATAGGCAACCAAGACACACCCTTTCTGCATGATAGCCACGTTGTAGTCTGCCGCAAGGTGCACTCTCGTTGGCTCCGTGCCTGCTGATGCATCATTCTCCGTCATATAACCCATTCGGACAGCAACTAGCAGCACAACCCCCGGGAGGGGGCTGTGTGTGGTGTGCAGTGCGTGTGTGCCTATACCTCATGCATGTCTTGCGTTGCTACCCAGTAAAAGAAGGGGTCTTGTGCAACCCGACACACCATTGTGACCGCGGCCCCTCTCGTCTATAGCGGCGCTCTCTTGGAGAAAGTTGTCTGACATGCAATAATCGGCACACCTTTTCGATGGTGCGCCCTGCCTGGGTTGACGTTGGAGCATGTAGATGGATGATGAACCAGCAATCCGCATCGGCGATAAGTAAAAAATGTTACAGTCACAAAGAGCCGACAGAAGTGTCCATGAACGAAGGAATTAATCTCTTTACGAAATACATATTTCCGACAAGGCTGAGCTTGAACGACCGGAACGACTGACAGGCTTTCATTGGACAACTGAACAATAACCCTGCCAAAGGAACAAACCCCTACAAAGGTCCTCGGCAGTAGTGTTCATGGGACACCCTGGTGCACGAGAAAAGAGGTTAGCCGTGAAAACCGCCATTCCAAAGGAGCTTTTTTGGAACAAAACAATTAGCTGCATGGAGTTAATATTTCGGCGTGCCTATTTCGGCGCCGTCTCTCCTTCATCTGTCTTTGCCGGACACTTTCCACCTCGCACCCGGAACCTGCGGGCTTCAAGGTTAACTAGCTAGCCCAGTATAATCTGACATTTGGGGTAGCGTAGCAGTCAACTGGCTTCTCCAAAAAACCAAATGCTACCAGCTCAAGTCACCCACCCACACCCCCCCTGGTTGAAAAAAACCTTGAATGCTTTCATGCAGTGCCCTGAAGGGGGGTATGGAATTCGCGCCGGAAAACCACGCGGGCGCGAAGAGGCGAAGGCGGGATGACATGCCGTCTCTACCAACCCCTCTGCAGAAAAGCCAAGGACGTCTCCTCCTTGCAGAAGAAAGTGACCGCAAATTCACGCCCCTCTTACCATCGCGATGCTAATTATTACCAGCATCGACAGTAAAAACCAGTCAGCTAGTGCTGCAAAACGCATCTTGGCGGTCAAAAGGGCGGTTTGGGCGTCCCGCTCTTCGCAGCTATGCATCGAATAATCTCACTTACTAGACTTGGGTTTAGACAGGCGTGTGCTGCCTGATGAATTGCGGAGTAGCGGACCGGCGAAGGAGTAGCAGCAGCAGCAGCAGCGGTAGCGGTGATGCGCCAGGAGAGCAAGCAGCCTTGTTCTCCTGCTCAGCTCCATCAAGGCTCTACTAAGACGTGTATCTCTAGCTTTACCTCCACCATCGGTCGGTGCCTGTCTCGCTAACCAGGTCGTTCCCGATACAGACTGTGGGACTTGTGCTGGCCATGTCAGCACGGCAGTGATACGTGCAAAACCACGCGGCATTGTGTAGACTTGACGAGGGATTGCGACGACGTAGATGCGGCCAATTTCCCAGATTTGTTTTTTCTTCTGCCTGCTTTGACATGGTGCAACCTGTGAGGCTTGGACACGTCTGCATGTATATCAGGTGGACACCCGCAGCCTTGTTTCGCCGCGGCTGAGCCTCTTTGAGCCTCAATGCCCGTTCAAGAACCGTATTTCTCAAAGTGGTATTTTTCAAGACAAAGAGCGTAAAACAACGCAAAGAAGCAAAGAGAAATGCCCTCGTGAAAACGTATGCCTCGACCAGAAAGTAGAAGGAGTCTTGCAATCAACTATATAACAGGCATCAGCTGTCGCAGCCTTGAGGCGTGGCCACATTTACTTACAACGCCGAGAAAGTACATTACAAATTCCGCGCTTACTGAAATCAATAACCGAAAATGCAGACCCATATCGCAACAATGTGGCCATTTGCATCCAAATGCACGCTCAACGTCGAGGCTAGCTTCTCGCATGGAGAAGGCCGTGCTGGCCACACTGAGCTGTGCAGCTCTCCCACCTACGGTACGTACATTTACCCATCAGGCAATCCAAGCCGCCAAGGCAGGCTGGCGGACAGGGCGGCGTGCAGATGCGATGGCAGACGTTCACGCGTTCCTGATGAGCCCGAGCATCGCAATGACCACCGCCGCTGCCGGTGTTATGATGGGCGTGAGCCGCCGCACCAGGCCCGTCCGTCCCCCGCCCGATCCAGTGGAGAGGACCACCGACGGGTGGTGCTCGAGGTGGTGGACCGTACAGCGCCTTTGAGCCACCACCAGCGAGACTGCGCACGCCGCCGCCACCAGCCTCGTTACTCCATTTCTGTGAGCGTTCGGGCTTCGACCGAGGACGTGATTGACCGTTTGGTAAATGACGCAGACGCTCAAGACGTTCGAGTTTATTGGCGTGGTGGCGATAGTGAACTCTTGCGACGTTCTATTTCTGTCAGGGAGTTGGCTAATGATGCCGTATATCTCGAGATACGAAACAGACGTTCCAGCTGTCGCCGCTGCTAGGTGGGAATTTTGACCAGCTCCTAGTGTGGCTAATCAGCTACCTGTGAGCGTTCCCTGCTTGATAAACGAAAGATTTGATTATAGATAGAGAAATGAATTATTATGCTATAACAAGGCTTTGGGTGGTGCTAAGGCCTGTGGTGAAGACAGCCGATGGGATCTTGCAAGGAACTATGCTAGACTCGCCATTCGATTATCGCCAACAGCCTCATCAAAACGGCATGCATCTCAGCTGGCCGGTGTTAAGAAAGCTCGTTCACGCTGACTTTGACGACTTGTTATCTCGGGCTCAACGCGTGGTCCGCCATGTTGGCTGAAATGACAAAGCATGCCAGATACTGGTTGCTTGTCACGAGTCAGGCTGACAACCAGAGCCTGCTCTGGACCGTGTTCCCCGCGGTGAGTGACGATAGAGCAACAGCGGGTAAAATTAAAGCAGGACGAAAATTACCTTTTACGTCGATGTGGACTAACAAGTAGCTTGGTATTTAGCACACCTAATAAAATCGAGGGCCCATGCTGGACCCAATGCCAAGCATCTGGCTCTGTCCAGCGTCCAGCGTCCAGCGTCCAGCAAATGGCAAGTTGGGCTTAGCTCTTACCAGGGGTTCGGCTCGCCCTGACATTGCTGGTAGCCTGCGACTAGTTAGTTAGCTAGTGAGCCAATGCCACTGCCGTGGCCCATGACAAGGAGCATGCGCTCCCCAAATGTGCCAGTGGCAGAGCTTTGCCACCGGAGCTAAGGTAACCCGCAATAGGAAAAGTTTCGCGCGTCCAGAGAGCGTATCAAACGTTGTAATATTAGATGGTCCTATTCAAGATGGCACTAGAACAGAATACCTCGCTAGAAGCACAGGCTTTTCTTGCCACTGCCCCTCTCCTAGTTCGGTCCCGAACCCACGATTTGTCGGCCGAGGGCTCTAGAACAAAAACTTGGAACAAAGCAACTGCAACGAGTCAATTGAGCAGGTTTTCTTTCAGCAGCAGACAAAAGATTTGCTTGCCAGCGCATCTCCATTCATGTGCCTCGCGCTGTGCTAGCAACCCTTTCCAACTTCTCACAGGGACGCTGCAGGGGTCATCACTGGCTTTGGACTGACCACAGAAAACGTGGATTCAATGGTGCCTGCAGTCGAATTGACAAATGGTCTCTGTACCCGAACTGTGGAGAGCCCCGATAGCTCATGTGAAAGGTTCCATCCGAATCTCAGGTGCCTCTGGCAGACCGCGACTGTAATAAAAAAAATGCTTGAATAAACGGCTTCATACTTACAATGGAAATTGACAATGGCCCCCGTAACCCCATGAATGGTGGCCAGAGCGATAGAGCGGCTGCAGATCTTCTGGGCCTTTGCATTCTCGTCTTGATTTTCACGGCCCACCACTCTGACGCATCAGAAGGGACACACTGACGGAGAGTAGGACCCACTGCCCGTCTATGATGGGGCTCCGAAAGAAGCTGCCAGCAAATCAGGCAGAAGATGTGGCCGGCTGTCGCGAATATATCTCCGCCATGGAGACTCCGGGGGTCCCATTTTTAGGAACAACAATCATCTGTCCCTGGCTTACCCAATGCAACCATGCCGTGGAACAGGATGTTGCGTACCAACACCGCTAGCTTGCTAGCTTGCTGTGAAGGATGGCAACTCAGCTGAGGCTCTTCCGAGGCGTGCGCCCCCACAAGGAAATTTGTTGGTAAGAGCTTGTTGCTCGCCTTTGATAATTTGCTCCGGATATCATTGAAGAGGACATATTCGTCTGGTAATAAGAATAATAGAAACCAGAAGAGGGTGACAACATAGTAGCCATATCTAGTAGCCATAGCCAATTGCTTCCTGTCATCATTGATGATGGTATGGATCTGGTGGTGATGGCCTTGGGCTTGCCAAGATGACCGAGGTGGCTGTAATCGGACGGGCATGTGTTCCAATACCGAGAGCTACCGATGCTCACAGAACTGTCTTGCTTCGTCCATGGCAACGGAGACACTGTGGCGGCGGCCGGACCTGATGGCACCCCGACAGCATGGAAACGAAGCCCCTCCAAGCGACGGTCGCCCTATGGCGGCAGGATAGTTTAGTGACTTGCTAGACGAACAGGACCGTGCCAGCAGTAGAAGGCCCCCGCCAAGACCAGGAACCCAGGTGCTGCTGGTGGAAGCAGGCCGTGAGGGCCCAGTTTGGCTCTTGCATTAGTTGAACGAACTGGGAGGGGGGCTGTGCGCGTTGGTTGGCTTACTTGGGGCGGGAGGAGGGTCGGTGACAGCCTGGGACCCCAGTCGTGGTAGTGGATAAGGCGGGTGTGTTTAGCCTCTCAACCGCTTTTTGGCTGCGACCTTGTGGGTGTGTGATCAGTTGCACACCACCTAGTCTATAAGCGCCGCCCATTCTAAACGAAGTTTCTTGTGTCGTGTACCTTGGGTCCAGAGGTACATCTGGTCGTCCGCTCTGCAACGGCCGAGCTGCGCCAGCTGCGAGAGCGAGATTTGGAGGCATGATAGAGACACGCCCGGCTTCGTTCCTCTTTCCATTTTCTTTCCCCCACATCAATGCCGGCCCCCAATCTGCCTGTCTTTTTTGGCCCCTAGGGTCGTCCAGAGGCAGATGCACCTTTGGTATATAAGGATGCGGCAAGGCTGTTCCCTTCTCCATTGTTGAAAAGGTCCCCCATTCAGACCAGCCCATATCACATAGAGTGCCTCAATTGTTATAAAGTTTCAAGATCTCGCTCTTCTCTATCTCTTCGCATCCAGATCTATCCGGCAGTTAGCAACCACACTTTGGTAACTCCATCATACACATACATACACATACCTGGGCACCATCACCCCCACGACCACACATCAACATGTTCGCAACTTGGAAATACGACCGCGACACCGCAGAGGTGCAAAATATCCGTCTCGCATATGATCCCATCTCTGCGAGATCAAGTCAACATCAAGCTTGCGACCGCTGCCACGAGAAAAAGGTAAGCATCCCACCACTTTGCAAACAAAGGGTTGTGTGTTTGAACAAGCTTGGGTGCTTGCGCGGCCCGCCTCGGCCAGCTGCCGCCATTGGCAGCTGCCAGACACCGCGCACTCACCTACCTCTACTTCTTTTCGACAACCCCGTTGCTTCTGGTTCACCAATTTTTTTTTTGCCTTCTGCGACGCTCATCAACTAACGCATCCTTTTCCCCTTGCAGTTAAAATGCAGTGGTGAAAAAGACGGCTGCGATCGTTGCATCTCCAGCTCCCACGCCTGTGTCTACAATCGCAGCGAGGCACGATGCTCTCGCCGGGGTAAGAGAGCCAGCCGATCCTCGAACGACACCAGCGCCATTGACGAGACGCTGAGCCGGTCCACCAGCAACGCGGGCTCGCCCACGAGACGAAGCACACAGGCGGCGGCGGGGCAGCAGCACCGCGTCCGCAAGGGCTCCCAGTCGTCGCGCCGCAAGTCAACCTGCTCGTCCGCCGCCCAGTCCCGCTCCTCGACGGAACCGGACCTCGACTTCACCTCCCCGCGCGCCTCAGCCACGCCTCCCATCGCCGGCAGCCCCTACAGCCTGGCCGCCAGCTTCGGAACCATTTCGGAGAGCGGCGACTACGCCACAGGCGCAGCCCTTTCCAGCCCTTACGAGTCTCCCAGCGCCCTCGCCATGGGCCACCACCAGCACCACCACCAGCACCAGCAACAACACATGGCCTACTCCATGCCCTACCACGACTGTGGCTTCCAGTCTGAAGCTGCCTGGCCCGCCGCCTACCCGCGCGACCCAAGCACGCAGGCAGGCATGAGCAACTCCTTTCTCGCCACCGTCTCAAACCCTCACGCTTTCCCGGTTCTCACACCTGCCGATGACTACATGCAGTTCCAGGCATTCTCCAGCCTGCAGACTGCCGGCGCTGACATCTGGCCCTACCGCCGCTAGAGCGCCCCGAAAGCATATATGAACGTGTTTTTATATTCTCCATCTTCTTCAGTACATATTGGCATGAACTTATGACCGGCCAGATTTTGCTTTTTTATATTACAAGAGTGTACTCATATCATTACTGCAAGCACTTGGTCCTCTTAGATACGGAGTTGTGTTTTTTTTTGGTGTTACTTATTTACGGATTCTATATTTTTCAACATATATTTTTGCTGCAAGTATTATCCTTGTTGTGGTGGAACTGGCGTTCGAGGCTCTAGGCGGTTTCTGCGAGAGCTATCTTTAGAAGATGGGTACATGGTATTAGATATGCTGACTGAAAGCAAAAAAGAATTTGACTCAATAACTTCACAAATTATGAAATAGTCTCATTTAAACTAGTCGTGATGATAGTGACGGCACGCAGAGACACGCGCAAATACCCATCAAGGCAATTTTCAGATACGTACACCAATCTTGCAGTTGGTGCGTAGGATGACATCGACCATGGCCAATAAAAGACCTGACTGACGACAGAGTATCATGAATCAGGCTGAATCAAAGTACAGCATCCAAGACGCAAAGATGTCGATCAGGCATACTGGCTCTCTGATTAGCCAAGCTATACGACAAAAGGCAGACCCAGCGCACCCAGCGCCGTATTCGGTGCGCACAGCGCTGATCGCATCTTCAGCCCAGCCCTACCAAATTGAACGTATTATACGGCGCAGGGAAAATACTACTAATCCGCACTCCAGGTGGCCGACAAAAATAAACGACGAATGGGCAGCTGAGGCGGTCGGATGAGATCCCGGCACGGTCGTCGGACGAGGTTAAGACCGATAGTCGGCTCCGTCCTGGCACCGTGCGGACACTTCCTTGTCCGAACAGGTCCTGATGGCAGGCTGCGGCACCGCTGCGGCGCTGCGACCTGGACGCGATCGTGAAATTGATCAAGGCGCCACGGTGTGTGGCATGAGCGAATCAGAAGACGGACGTCGTTCACACCCGTCCATGTAAACGGCGCAGGTTGCTTTGACTCCATAGCGCCGCCGTATGGTTTTACTGCCTGCTTTCGCCATGGGTTGCGCTGTAGGATTCGCCTACGGAATGGCGATTGCAAAAACTAGAGCTCACCGTGCCGTATCTATGATTAATAATGAATCAACGCTGAAAGGAGTATTAGTTTCATCTCTTCGTAGCTAGCCGGAGATTCTTTCTTTGCTGCGCTGCTTCGCAGAACTGGCAACGGAATAATGGTGTGCTCGGGACGGCAGCATTAGAGCGCCAGCTGCCCAGCCCCTTACGAATCAGTAGGGCTGAATGGCTGGCTGCGAGTTGTTCCCGTAGGTAGACTGCTTGAACGTGTGAGGGACGCTGGGGGAAGCATGGCCTGTGCTTCGCTCGTGGCGCTCTGCCCATTTGCTGCCAAATCACCATACCCTTGCAAAGGGAAATCCGCATTGTACGAGAGTGTTGACTGCTGTTTTTGGCAACAATGACTGTCGATCGTGTCTGCGCAGCTGAAAGCTGATTGGTTGTGCAGACGACTGGAGAACCTACAGCCTTCTTTTCAGTGCAGGCCCCTGTCGAAACTAACAACGGGTGAGACGGTTGCCCTTTCAAGGCTACAAGCGGCCGGTACTTGTTGATTTGAGCGGACCAGCACACCGGATCGGGGGCGTAGGATGAGGCGAATTGTAGGTACAGACAAGGCCGCAGCTCTGGGGGCCAGGCAAAGCCTGCATGCATAGACACATGTGCCGGGTGGCTACGCTCTGAGTGCGTTCCATCTTTACCATGTGCCAGGACACTTCTCCGCCGCCAAAGTGAAAAATTCCTTATAAATGTCGCGCCACAAGCCACCAAAAAGCCCCCACGACAAGTTAGGTCGGTCCGTGGCGGCGAAGCTTGCAGATGAAGGATTGGAAGAGACCCCGAGCTTCAAGTCCCCTAATCTAGAGAGGAAGTAAAAGACAGTCGCAGCGTGCATCATACTTTTGGTCAAGGCAACGAGAACATCAGCACATCAGCACATCAGCACATCAGCACACCAGCCCACTAGCACGCGCACATGGCAGTGATGGAGATATCGGCAGTGATGCGGGTTCGACCCAAAAGGTATGACATCGCCCGCTACGGCTGAGGAGGGCAAGGCGACGGGGCCGACTTGTTTGCAGTGCAGAGCAATGACGAGAGCCGAGCGAGGAGAGAAGAAGGGCGTGCGAAAGAGCACTGCTCGAGGGGCGTGTGATGCCAAGGACTAGTGTGGACCGATGCTGACAGGCTCCAGAGATGGTTGAGATGCAGCTGGGCAGACCGCAGGTTCATGTGGCTCTAGCGTCGTGCCAGGGCGATTGGAGAGGCGTGGTGGCCCTGGCCGTCACCCCCTTGTTGGCTCTCCTTTGATGCTTGGTAGGTAGGATTGTCGGAGCAGATGCAAGGAGATTGCAGAGAGGGGGGGAGCGCATGCAGCAGGGTGGATGGCTATTCGATGAAGTGCCTGTTTGTTGCAGAAAGACGGTATCTGTAGTGCGAATTTGAGTTGGTAATGATAATGAGAGACGCCACCTTTTTTACTGTGGCTTTTCTGTGGCGCATAGAGGGGGCAGACGTTATTCCCTTTGTCATGCTGAACAATTGTATGATAGACATCATGGGCTACTACTGTTCGTGGCTGCTACGGTTTGGCTGGTGGTCTTGAGTGCCGCCGAGGAAGTGCCAGATAGATCTGACTTGCGTCTGCAGTCTGTCACATTTCGGACTTTGTTTTCAGTTGAGGTTGTGCCTGGTCTGCCTGACTGCGTTGGTGTTAGTGGGCCGCGGATAATCGGGGAGAAAGTTGCGGACAATGATTCATAGTGGCATTGCATTTTCGGGTCCTGCACGGATGTTACGGGTACCAAATAGTCCGAAAGAAACTCCCGCTCTATCTCTTCCATCAGGCCATTTCTTGGATACTACCTTGGAAGCGGACAAGGGAGTAGTACCATGGGCTCTGCTGGTAGTCGTCGTATGGTATGACTGATCCTGGACAGTGCGTGAGTGCTCTTCCAGCGCGTCCAGGGCGTCCACCAAAGCCTCCAGGCACCTTTGTCCCCTGTAATTGCTCCAAAAGCCCCAAAAGCCCCAGTGGCTGAGCGCTGTCTCCGCCGATTCCGCTTTCCCCGTTCAGCCACGCGTTTTACAACTTCACCACTGGTCTTATTCTGCGATGTTTCTCTTTGTCTTCTCCAAAAAAAAAAAAAACCCTCCGCCGTATCCAGCTTTGCCAATCAATGTCTCCGCCATGCCCACTGCCGATTGTTTCTCTTTCGTCTCGGTTGCCCCCACGGCTGCCCTACACAGAGACCATAGCGTGAGTGGCTTGCTGGTGCGGGATGGCATTTCCGCATGACCGGCCCGACATCCCCCCTCCTCAACAGATGATTCCGCAGCAATCCGCATAGCCAGCTAAGATATCGGCAAGAGAGAATATGCAAGTTGTCGGAGCATCGCTTGCTTCAGCCATTCCTCGCTGGCTATCCAGGCATAGATTACTGAGCCCTCGCAGCTCTAGCGCTGCCTAGGCGTTTTCTGCTGATGCTGGTCTCTGATTGGCCAGCCGGCCCGCTAGCCAACTGGTGACGACATAATTTTTCTTGCGCCAGGGCAGCTTCAGCGATCGACTCCAAGCAGCTTTTCTTTTGCCCTCTTCAGCGCATTTCTATTTACGGAACTTGGCGTGACGAGCAACATCAATTGAAATGGCCTCCGACGACAGCAGTCCTCTTCCCACGGAAAAGACCGTCTTTCAGCGCCTCGAGGACTGGGGCAGTGAGTAGAACCACCTTTCCCCCCTCAACACAAAGCTCCCGCGCCACGCGACCTGTCCATCGGTCATGCCCACGTTCTTCGCGCTGGCTTGATGGACCCCAAACAAGACCCCTCGATTGAACGACATCGGCTGACGCTGCGGGCTTGTAATTGTGTAGCATCTTCTCTGCCGCCTTCCCTGCTGGCCACCCTCGTCACCGCGCTGCACGCCCGCCCGCTGCAAGCTGTACCGCTCTTCCTCTTCACACCGACGCTCCTCTTCTCCTCCTACCTCAACCTCTCGGGCTTTACCACCGCCAGCGCCGGACTCACCGCAGCCTGGTCTGGTCTCTATGCCCTCCTGGCCCTTCGCCGTCGCCAGGGTCTCCGCGCCAAGTTCTCCGTTCGGGGCGTTGTCCGCGGTTCTGCCATTGGCCTCGGTGCTGCCAATGCTGTCGCTGGCGGCTGGGTCTACATGAATGGCGATTTCAAAAAGGACGACGAGCGCCGCCGTGAGCGTAAACGCTGGAGCGGCGAGTAAATAATATCCAATTCATTATGAATACTGTTGGTACCGGGAGACTCTGACCTCTCCGGCTAATGTCGAATTTGCTGTGCAAGGCTCGACATACCGATAGGAACGGGCCCCCTTAACTTGTACTCTATAGAAACGCCTTCTTTTCTATTGTAATATGCTACAATAATGAACCAATTAACGAAACCCACCGAACAAGGACGTACTGTGCACCCGGCTTACAGCCGTTGACTACTCGCCCCTTGAATCCTATCAACTCTGTGGCAGCAACTCAACACCACCCCACTCGGCAATTGGAAAGAATCTCTGGGTACTGGTGCAGAACCCTCCATCCTACGGCGAGCTGCACTGCCCTGGCATAGTGCAGCAGCACACTGGTGGCACGGCAGCTTGAAGGAGCGGTCGCCTCCGCTTCCAGCCCGGAAAACGGACCCGAATCCTTCGACGACCTTGCAGGGGGCCAAATTCTGCTGCCTAGTGCCACCATCATCACAAAATTGCCATTAGACTATGTGAGTTTGAGGGGGTGGCTGGCCGCTGGCCGCTGAGTGGCTTGGGCCGTCCGAGACCGCCGACAGCAGGTCTTTCATGTTGCTGTGCAGAACTGGTGGAGTCATATCGACAGCGGCAGACGTATCGTATGATGGATTAGGAAATCGTTTAGTCCATCAATTCCAAACGACGCAAGACTTGTAATTCGACCTCCCCCGTCTGGACGGGGCGGCTTTCAGGCAAGGCGAAGCAGATGAGACTCAGTAAGGCTGCGCAAGCGCCGGCGTCGCGACAGAAGCAGGTATTCCGAACTACAGAGATGGTCTTGAGAGATCCTGTCCACGTAATAACGCATGCAAACTTTTGCTAGTTCCGATGTATCTGCGCTGGCGTAAATGCAGTAGAGCCTCAACTGCACCCCCCCTCTTCATCCGACGAGACAGAAAGCTTCCGTACCCCCTGCACGGCGCTGCTGTCGCCGAGCGCATAATGGTGCGCAAGCTTTTCTTCAGTGCACATCGGAGTTGCGACGCTACGATTAGAGCCATGACCGATGGCCGAAGGATCAAGCTTACTGTCGCCATAACCTTATTGAGATGCACGTTGCAGTGCGCCGCGGGGGAACCTTGGTAGCTTTGCATAGGGCCGAAGCTGGTCGGGGTAGTTCAGACCCGTGCAACGGCAATGTGCTGCTAATAAAACAAGAATCGCATGCCACGTTCACGGCATGCAGTCTTGTTGGGTTCGCCGATGCTGGTGCAGGTGCCTGCGCCGCCATGCAGATGAGACTTTGACACACGGCCGCTAGAACTATTCTATACCGAAAGCACTAGCGAATGTAACCAGACAACAAAAAATCTAATCGCTGATACGTTTCACTCAACATTGTATGTGATGAATAACTTTTTATTGTTGCTGCTAGTGGCAAAGGGGAACAATTTTGCGACGGTGGTCATCTCACTGGCTCGTCGGCATACCTAGGTTAGTTGTGGTTGTCGTCGGGGACCGGCCGAGTCGGGACCACGACTCGGCCGGTCCGGCACTCTCACAGTTTGGCATGACGAGCGCTGAGGTCTGCTGAGAAGAAAGAAAAAACAAAAAGTCCCAAAATTCCACTGTTAATCCAAGCACAAACCAACCAACTGATGGACGGCGTGCCCTACAATCGATAGGGGCAAATAGCGGCCATTGGAGTGCGGTGTGCGGGCAAGCCTTCTCTACGAAAATTAGCGGCGCGCCCCCTAGGGCTGGTCAATGATTCAAGGCGAAGATGAGCTGGAGATGTTCTAGCGCCAGTCCGGTAGCTGCCAAGAACACATGGCACGGATGTTACACTAAAAATGGCATTGTCAATAAGAGATGAGATTACACGGGCGAGAGAGTGAGTCGGAGAGGGCGGTGCGGTAAGCATTCTGCAGAGCGTGTTTTCTTATTATCCCCAGAACTAGGAACCAACCGGAACAGAAGATGCCCAGTTGGTGAGCATAAACAGCCCTGCAACTGTGACACACACACGTGCCTTCACGACCCTTTTCGTTCTAGTCGACACTCTATTCCCAGGTTCTGCCCCCATCTCCCGGAGTCTGTGTGGACTTTTGGGGGGGTGAGATGGAGGCTTCCAACCCAAAAACACACACCCTCGTCTAGAGGACCAATCAGAACCCCGGCCATGCACTTCGTTCACCTGCATGACGCTAAAACACTCCGTGGCGGCCAGTGGCACCCTTTTACAAATACTGGGCTGACGCTAGACACCCCCGCCGGAGGCTCAATCTTTACTACGTAGGAGAGGGGGGGGCCACGACGGGGATCCGACAACCATACGCCCCGTTAGCTCCGGTTTGTGGCCCAGATGTACCTTTTGCTCGTCGATACATCCAGTGTCCTTTCTCTTTCCCATCGAGGGGCCACGAGGCGACGGAGAGGGGAAA
>JARDXD010000548.1:0-13889 GCA_029218145.1 Aphanocladium album
CCCCTCGTCGCCCAACACGCCCGCTTCGTCAACACAGGGAACACCGAGGGTTTCCTTGGAGCTCTTCAAGGTGTCGATCTTGACAAAGGGAGTCTCCATCTCACCAGCTTGTCGCGCCTTGAAACTGCACATTTCTGGACGTAAGCCGTTGTCGACTCACACACCATACACATTCACGCATTCCGTTTTATACGCATCCCTGGCGCTATCAGGCCTGCAAATCCAGAGTGATTCGTAAATGCGAGCAACGGACAGGCAGTCCGCAGCCAAGACTCAACTCTTTCCCTCATCGATCTCTATCACTTAGCTTGTACGTGTTGACGTCGACACCGAAAATACATCCAGTCAACAAGTCCAGCGTTGTGTCACGAACACCGTGAACTAAATGTCCCATGGCTCGCTATGAAGTCCGCCGCACGTCTTCGTTAGTCTTTTCCCACTACATACATCTTAGCGACGTCGATGGCTAGGAGTCGCCATTCGAGTGTGTTGAGAGCTAATTCGCTTGTAGCATCGCGGCACCGCGTTTCTGCGTTATCAAAGAGCTTTGGTAGCCGTTCTGCCAGGACAGCCGTGATTGAATCAGCTCCTGCTTGCGACTGCTATTCGTACAGCCTTGCAAATCGCCCAGAAATTGTGCAGATCCTCCCCAGGATCTGGTTTGATCATGTTCGCTTTGACAAGGCCACTATTGCCGCGAGTATGGGTCAGATTGTGCTTTCGTCGTTTCCCATGTCCTTGAAAACTGCCACAATCGTCGAAGTTTGCTTCGTCAGAGGCAACGGGGTCGACTTGTTCAGAGCACTTACGATTCGGTTCCCTATCTTGTGGAGAAACGCCTGGCTCGCCCGAGCTGACGCGATGCACTTTGCTTGTTTTGTCGTGGTCTTGGCCGCTGTTGGCAGCCGGTGTTGGTGGTGGTGTCAGTACTGGTGTCAATATACTGGCTTCTGCAATCGTTTCCCGAAGCGATACTAAGCAATTGCGTCGTCCAACGCCCCTCACTGCGCTTTCTGCTTTCATATTAGGAGCGTGACTGAATTGGGATGGCATGAAGCTCAAATCAGGACCTGAATTCTTGAAGACAAGAACAGAATGCACCGAGAAGTAGAGTGCTGGATGCAGGAAATAAGTCTTGATCAATCAGGTTTGGAATCTAAGGGCAAAAGCCAGTTGGCCACAGCAAAGCGCTTAAAATTCTACTAGGTACAGCTTTCAGCAACGGCTACCGGCTTGATCAACTACCTGAATTGCCTCTGCAGGCGCAACATGTATTACGCTCGGCTGAAACTTCGCATGTTATGCTTGGGCGTTGGTTTGTTGATGATGAATATTTGTATCATACAGGGTAGCGCGGTGACAGCGACTCCGAGAGTTAAACAGGCGCTATAATATTCAGGCCTAGCCTGTACGTTTCACAAGTGCTTGCATGACAAAATATCTGTAAATTTCGCGTTTATTCTGTGTATAATCATTTTTCAATGTTACTACCCTATAGAGACGACTTGGTCCGACTCGTGTTGCGATCAAACTTGAGTGTCATGGAGATGGTGTGCGCCAGCATTATGAGATCACCAGACCCATCGCGAATCTCAATCTCCTGATCAAACTTGCCGCCCGACATGTGCTTTGCGAGCAAACGCACATGGAGCCATTCTACCCCCTCTTTCGGTAGTAGATCCTTGGTTTCGAGATTCAAAGCCAGCGTGGCCATCCAGAAGGGCTGCGCCTTGCGCTTTCCTTTGGGAGCCCCGTCGGCGCCCTTAGGCCGATCCTGGTTTTGCATCTCGTCCGCAAGCGCTTTCATCTCAGGCGCGACAAGATAGCGTTCCATCTCGTAGGGCAGCAGGTCGGCGACGTACGGCAGCGACTGCTGCGTCCAGTTCTCACCTGTCGTGAGACGCACCCACATGTCCATGACGCCGGGGGTGAAGAGACCCTTCTTGGGTACGTACATGGCTTTTTGGTGGAGTGTGGCCGCATCCTTGCTCCAGTCACCAGGCGGTACGCTGAGAGTCCAGTTGTCGTCGCTGTTGTCCCGTCGCAGACGCTCAAAATCAGGATCGGGTATGGTCAAGCCGGTCAGCTCAGCGGGCGTTTTGTATGCGGTTGGGACAGACAAGGACGAATCGAACTTGTCCATGTCGGCAAGCACCATCAAGGAAAGTAAAGGACGGCGGGATTTCTCGCGGTCAAACCATGGTGCTGAATTAAGCAGCGCCCCTTGCCATACGCTCACTTGAACGTTGGACAGCATGCGACCCTTTTTAATATCTTCGATCACAATGACAGCTTCGCCGGTATAGCAGCGATCGGGAAATGACCACTGTGAAGTAACCAGATCTGGCTGGCCGCGTTTTGATAGGTAATTGGCGGCAGCAATAACCATGCACGATGCAGCGTAGCCTCCATTGACGACTGTGTACGGTTAGCCAGTGTGCCCAAAATCTGAACAACGAGGGGCTGACATACCATTTCCGATGCAGTATTGAGGATTAAAGTTGACTTTGAAAGTCCTCTCGTCTAATTCTTGTAGCTTGACGGCATCGACAAACTTGACTAGGTCCGTGGGAGCCATGGTGCCGACTCGATGTATGTGTATTTGTAAGACAGCCTGGTTCTCTTAATACGGCGTGCAGTACGCGAATGATGTTGTCTGGAATTCGGGTTGAGTAAGCGCTGATGCGGTCATGCAGATATTGAATATGCCGTGAAAGATCCGGAAATGGAAATAGACAGTTGGCTCGGCAATCTGATACGTGCAGAGCCGCGGCTTGATGATGCCGAGATGTCTGGCTCCGCCGATTAGTTAATAAGCGGCGCCTCGGACTAATTTAGACAAGAGGCTGAACTCAATGAGAGCTCCACGTGATGACGCAGAAGAGATTGATATTTCAACAGCCTGCCTACGAGAACGGAAGTTGCTGATGAGAAATAAAAAATTTGAAATGTCTTTTTTTCCCACGAAGGGAGCATTATATGTGGTAGATACCATGGCTACGGAAACTCGACCGGCACCGAACTCGCTCGCGTCTGCACAGCCTTGTCGGCAGCCTTGTTGTTTAGGGCCGCGTTTGGCAAAACGCAGCGCTCTGCTAAGAAGAGACGAGGGCGGGCGGAAACTTCGCGCATTGACGTACTAATCCATGGCGATATTGCTGTTTTTATTCCCGTCTAGTGCGATGGAAGAGCTAGTCTAGCAGGCAGAACCGGAGAGTCTCGTTTGTCTACGAAACACGTTGATGAGGTGTCATCACCTTGTTAGTGGCTCTCGCTTTGCTATGTAAATGGCAAGCTGCAAGCAAAACAGCTGGTCACATGGCTAAGGGAGCAAATGATCGCGTAAACGGTGCGCGATGTTACGTAGGCGGTCATTGTTAATTTCGGCAGAGTGCAAAGATGAGCTGCGGAACTCCATAGCCTGGGCTAACGGCAGCGATTGATGGTGAGCACCAGCGACCGACGTAGAGGTTCCCGAATCGAGAGCCGCCGAGACAGACCGGCGGAGGGAGCCAAAAGACCGGAGGACAATGGTAGCGTGCTGACTGGCGAGGTCAGCGTAGCAGCAAATCTCAGGGTATCTCACATAAATCTAGTGAGTGGATGCCTTGGCCGAGAGGAGGGCGCGTACCTTGCAGATGCTTCTGACGAGGAGAACCAGAGGCCAAGCTCGGACCACAGGGAGGCACGATGGCGTCGACGGAGGTACGGCAGACGGCGCAAGTGGTGCTATTGTGGAAAGGTCGTGGCGATAGTGCGGTGGAGAGTGAGACATGGGCCAATCAACCAGTCAGTGGTTGTCGTCATGCTCAGCTGGCAGAACAACAGGGACAGGGATTAACACGATGTCTCAGCGCGAGGAGGAAACAGTGCGGCGAGTTTTGTTGTGCATGCGTGGGCGCATCATGCGAATGTGCATCGTTCTTCTTCTTTGGCGCGATATTATGGGAGAAATCACTGCCAATTGCAAGTCATTTCCGAGTTTGGAAGAAAGAAAAAACAGTTACTCCCAAAGGGCAACTCATCGAACGAGGTGTGCGAGGGATGCTTTGGAGTAGGCCCGCAGTTGAGCTCTGACGTGACACACTTGAGCAGCGTCAATGACGAACGATCGGCGACTTGCACATCCGTGAGAGCCAGCTTAACAGGCGCTGCAAGGAGGGCTCAGCGGATATTTCGTGGGGCAATGATCCAGGGCGAATTGAGATGGGCGAGATGCTATTCTCGAAAACGAGGCTGTGGTGACTGGGCCATGACGACAACTGAACGAGACGAAACGGGCGAAGGATCAAACAATAGCTGGGAGACTATCGTGGAGAAACACGCAATGCGGTGCTCTCCGACACGGATGGATAACTGGTCCAAAGTGATTAACTGATTGCTTTGTTGGGCGTAGTCTGCAGCGGGACGATGCGTAGTGTTGCGGGGGGTTTCATTGGTGCTGGGATGTAGGTGAGTCTGTGTGTTGCTGTGGTGTAGAGCTGTGCAGTGTACATACATGGACGAGAGGTTTTGGCCATGCTGAGGATAGTTTCCACAAGGGAGCATCCGAGAAAGAGAATTTGGTGATGGTGGTGGCCAAAGTGGAAGATGGGGGAAAGTTGATTGAAATTTGTTTGCCATTTTGGGCGGCAGCTGGCGAGATGCTTCGTTTGGTTGTTTGGCTAGGCGGGCGAAGCGGTAACAGAGTTGTGAGGTGCAGCAGCGCCATGGCTGTTAGTGTGCTGCATCAGGTAGAGTACCTGAGCTGAGGCTTCCACGAACAGCCATAGTTGCCAGATTGGTCGGGAGTGCATACGAAGGAACTGGCCAAAAAATACCTCAAAATTCTCACAAACAAAAGAGGAGAAGCCCAATCAAATGATGCCCTTTATTTAACTTCAACTGTAGATATGGTCTTTTGTCATGCCATGCTGGTTACGAGCTGCAGAGAGCGAATACGCAACAGCGGGGCGAGGCCGAGAATTCTATCTTTGCAGCGCCTACAGCACCTCCTGCAGCGCCACAGGGGCAACCATCAGCGCTGCTGACCCCGGTATGCTTCCCCGTAAACCCCTGTAAGCCCCTGTATTCCTCTCGTGCCCCCCCTAACAGCCTCGCCTAGGTACCTTTGAGCTCCTTGCGCTGCTGCTGTGCACTGCCCGCTTGCTTTTTTGGCGACAATTAATTTCTTTATGCTGCGACTCGTTCGTCCGTTTGCTGCTTGACTTGTCTCGGTCTTGTTTCTTTTTCCTCCATCCTATTTTCCTTCTTCTTTCTCTTCTTCGTCCGTTGATAATCCTTTATCGATTCCCACTCGTCGAAACTGACGGGTGCCCTGACCTTGTCGCTCTTTTCCCCCGGCTCTCCCAGAAACTTCATCTCGACATCATCCACCACCAAACGCACCTCTCCCCTATCGCCTCATTAACATCCCCACGCGCATTCGCTAGCTCCCGCTCCCCTCTCCTGCATGCTCCCATTTTGCCTGCCTATCCTGGCGGGCCTGGTGCAGGTGGTCACACAGCCTGCGCTTCGCTGCTCTGTCTGATTGGATCACAGGGCTTCTGGTGGTACGGCTCGCCCAATCGACTCTCCACGCACTCGCACTACTGAGAGGGACTCTACCAATCCAGGTACTTGGCTGTTTGTCACGTACGGATACGCTAGTCCAGCTAGACTCTGCTAGCTTTACCGCCCAACAAAAGCCTTCCAAAAATACCCAGACGGCCTTCCTTCCAGAGCCTCGCCTCGCCTCCCGCTCGCTGCTCGAAACGAAACTGCATCGTTCGCGACCAATTACTCGTTAGCCTTCGCCCAGTCCGTCTCTCGACTCGCTCCACCAACCAAACGGCCTGCGCTGCCTCTTTCGACTCTCCAAGCCTGACCCTTCCTCAACCTTTCTAGTCCTTGGCACCAACAATCACTGCATTGTCATCACGACATTTCTCACGATTCTCATTACGCTGCATAACTGGCTGCTCACGGGCTTGCTCACTGCTCACGGCTCACTCTTGACCCGCCTCGCGACGCCCTGCAGCAACACACCTCACCTCTGCTTATTAGCGTCCCAGCTGCGCTCGCCGCGAGCCTATTCCGCCCGCTACCCCGACCTGTCCGACTAGCGACCTGCCTAAATTGCGACACCCATTGTCTTCCCGCTCCACACGTCCACACTGTCTGGCATCGCCGTCCGACCGCCGAGCTTCTTCTTTGTTTGCATTCCTCCCTTTCGCCCAGCGCCGTCGACTATCGACCTGCTCAGACCTTTTGGCAGCGGTCGCCTTCTCCCGCAATCTCTCTTATTTTCCCGCCCTCACAGCTTCTCCTGATCGGCCAATTCTGTCATCCTTGGTCCTTCCGCCGACCCTAAACCGGAGCTTGCTGCCATCATGGACAGGTAGGTTTGCCAAATCGCCATCGCCAGAATAACCTTCTGCCGCTGTCTCAGCCCACCCACTACACCCTCCACCACATGGCCGCGACTCGTGTGCGCCTCACCCGCCCATCGGCTTTTTCTCCTACTCACGCCTCTCGCCACCACTTAAACACTCCTGCTGCCACCAGACCCGCTAACTCTTGCGCCCGCGCAACTCTAGCTTTATCCACGTCCCCGGCTGGTCGCAGCATCTTTCTCATCGACCGTCATCGGGACGTCCGTTAAGCGGTCATTTTCGCTCCCTCTCTTCCGTCTCAGCCAACAAACCCGCTCCTCCTTCACCCTCCTCCAAACCACAGCTCCTGCTCAAGTCGCCCAAGTCATTCTCGCAACTTCCGAAAATCTCCTTCCCCGCGAATTTCCTCGACGATGAGATGAGTACTCTGCCTGATCCTCGAAGCCGGCGGGTGAGCAACGCTGAAGACCAAGAAAACGACTCCGACTCCCCGAGCCATCATCCGGATCTCAGCGACGAAATTGCCACCCTCAGCACAAAACTCATCAACGCCATCAACCACCAAACCGCCCTCGACGACACCCTCACCGCTACCCGCCAAGAATTACAGACCGCACACGGGCGCATACGTGAGCTCGAGGAGCAAAATGAGTCTCAACGCGAGATGATGGCTGGCGACGTCTGGATTCGCAAATCTACCGTCGAAACCGACAAGCGCGCGATGAAGGCCAAGCTTGACGCTGAAGTCTCCAAGCGTCTGGACACCGAATCCGCAAAAAAGAGAATCGAGCAAGAGCTTGAGACTTTGACGACGGCTCTGTTTGAGGAAGCCAACAAAATGGTCATTGTCGCCAAGGAGGAGTCCAAAGAGCGCGAAGACGCCGTCCAGCGCAAAAACGACCTACTGAAAGCTCAGCTCGAAGAATCTGAAGTTCTGCTTAAAAATCAGCAAACGCAGCTGGCAGAGCTCAAGCGCGTCATGGAAACCATGTCAACACAGGATGATGAAAAGACAAATACCACGGCGCCTTCATCGCCGGGGCTGCCGAGACTCGACACCATCGCCGGCGACCGCCTCCCACCGCCCGATTCCGCCACGGCCTCTCCGCTGCCTGACTTTTTCGCTCCTGCGCCCCCTACGAGTTATCAGCACCTCATTTTGCCGGTTCTACGTCACGACCTCGGCGCCTACGACGATTTCATCAATCTTGCGCATCAATCCCACCGGCGAGCCGGTAGCCGCATCTCGTCTGGCTCTATGGGCGGTCTCGCCGCGCTTGGTCTCGGACTAGCTGGTTCGACCTCGAGCGGCCACATGTCTAACGCTTCGACATCATCGCTCCCGAACCCGGCCTCTGCAGGCAGCGGCCCCTCGTCGCCCAACACGCCCGCTTCGTCAACACAGGGAACACCGAATCAGCAATTGCCAATTCCAGCGCTCAAAGAGACCAGATTTTACAAGCGCGTCGTCGTCGAGGACATTGAGCCCACGCTGCGCCTCGACTCGGCTCCAGGCCTGTCGTGGTTGGCCCGTCGCAGTGTTCTGACTGCAGTCACCGACGGTACTCTTGTCGTGGAGCCTGTTCCCACCAACGTCAACTATGCGCCCGCCGCCCGACCGCAGCTGTTCCCCTGCGCTCTGTGTGGCGAAGCCCGCAAAGAGGAGCAGTATCTGCGCAATCACCGCTTCCGCACGAGCGAGTCGCCATCTGCCCAGCGCTATCCTCTCTGCAAATACTGCCTCGGACGCGTGCGCTCGACGTGCGGATTCCTGGGCTTCCTGCGCATGGTCAAGGACGGCCACTGGCGCGCCGACGACGAAGACCACGAGAAGACGGCGTGGGAGGAGAGCGTACGCCTTCGCGAGCAAATGTTTTGGTCTCGCATAGGCGGCGGCGTCATTCCCGCCTCGCAGGCCGAGTCGCCAACCGATGACGAGGCACAGACTTCCGTCGACCCAGTCATCAGCACCACGCTGGCGGTGCCGACAATTTCAACCAGCGACGTTCAAACCGAAAATGCTACCGGCGACACGACACCAGTGTTTGACCACAAGGCACCCGCCCGTGAGCCGCGCACACCGCCCGAGCAGACCGATGCGGATCCATCTGCGAACCAGTTTGGCGAGTCACCGGAGCTGCGCAAAGGCGTGGACCAAGCGACGGCCCAGCAGCCGGTAATTGTCGAAAATTAAGCGTACATACCATTACTGCGCACCTCCCAAACGGATCTTGCGTGGGACTCGAGCGGTTTCATTTCTCAATATGCTTCTTTTTTTTGCAGACATTGTTCATAATGTATATTGTGTATTCTACATACACACAGGAGACACATGGTCACAGATACACTGTGCACCATACAAACAAACATCTCCTTTGTCCTCGGCTATTACCTGGTTATGGCGCAATTTTTCTTTCTTTTACGGGATTGGGAAAGAGGATGGTGTATTATTTCTTTTTGCTACCGACGAAGACGACAAATTTTTTTCTTGCATTTCTGGCGTTTGTTGTTACTGGTTCCTTTTTTTGTGTCTTGGCTATGTGTTTGGGTGGAAAGTTTCTTGTTTAATTATTCGGACAGAAAAAGAGACCGGGACAAGGGAAGAATGGGTATAATTGCATCAAAAATCCAGTCACTATTCATTTTATTTTGTTTCTCAAAGTCTCTTCTTTTGTTGTACCTTGTTAGTTGTAAACAAAACAGGCTCTTGTCCAAGCTAAGGATAGAGCCGGATGAACTTGCGAATTAGAAAAACGGCTGCTTTCTCTGCAAGCTTGCAAAAAACTAAAAATACCAATGCACCTAAACTTGCTTTGTGAGATGCTGGGGTGTCGTTGTAACGCGATGGACGCTGGAGGTTGGGCGGTATTTTGTCATGGACACCTAGTCTTAACATTGGTCATCTCAGATATGTTGATGTACTATCGATCTGCTTTACATCACGAAATCATGCAAGGCGGACAGCTAGGATTGACCACGTGTGGACTATTATATTGAAAGATTCCTCCCTATCCGAAAAATCAACCCGCACTCATACAACGACAAAATCCGAAATTATCAAAGGAGAGACCGCATACAATTATGACTTTTGTGTAAAACTTCCCACTGTTACATTTGAAAAATCTCTTTGACGTCTAATGTTCATCATGTAAAGGAACGCCAGGGATTCCCCCAACGCCCTCAATTATTTTTGCTTTCCAGTCAAACCAAAGTCAAATGAATTACAACTCATCCTTGCGGGTAGCCTCCTTGCCTTCGCTGGCAGGCTTGGCCTTTGAGCCCTCGGCCTCCTTCTCGCCGTCGCGGCTGGCTGCAACCTCCTTTGCGTTGCCGGCATCCTTGCCAGCAACAGTCTTCTCGTCAACACCGTCAACGTCGGGGTGGGGAGGAGCAACACCGGCACCGCCGACCTTGCCCTCCCAGCCGCCGTCGGGAGCGGGAATCTCCTTGCCGCCGTCGTCGATGACGCGAGTGCGGGTCTCGTACTTGGTCTCAAACTCGACCTTGCCCTGGAGGTTGGCGACCTGCTCGTCGTTCAGGAGGTTGCCGTCCTGGTCGCGGAACTCAATCTTCTCTTCGGTAGAGACAATGGAGGCGTCGGGAGCAGGGACAGCAGTGGCGTTGAAGACCTGGTTGCGGGCGTTCTCGTAGTCGTCGTACTTGTCGAAAAAGGTGTTGCAGTCAAAGTCCCAGTTGTTGAAGAGCTTGAGGGTGTTGCACTCGCCCTTGGTCCACTCGTTGCCGTATGCCAGAGGGCTGTACAGGCCAAAAGCAACAATGGCGAGAACCAGGAACAGAGAGGTGGCGGCGCGGTTGATGACGGGCATGCTCTTGCCCAGTCCACCGAAGCGAGCGGTGGCGAAGTCGAAAAGCTGAGAGAGCGCAATGACACCAAAGTAGAGAGCAGGGAAGTAGTGGTGAAGGAAGAGCTGACGCTTCATCAAGAAGAAGGGGAAGTAGTGCAGGGCCCAGCCGAGGATAGAGCTGCCAAGCTCGTAGTCGAAGCGCTTGATAGTTGAGTCGGAGTAGTCGTCGCAGCTGCGCTGCCAACGGAGAATGGCGATGCCCTTGAAAGCGACCCAGATGAGAACGGTGAGAGTGACGGACCACCAGATGATGGGGTTGCCGAGGAGATAAATCTGGGTGTGGTTGCGGCCCCAAAAGTTGATGCCGCGGCGCAGAACGGGCCAAGACTCAGGGCGAGAGTCCCAGGCGTGAGAATCGGTGAGACCAGCGTTGGTCTTCCACATGACCTGGTGGAGCTCAATGAATTTGCCAAAGAAACCAGGCTTGCGGTAGTTGGCCTTTTCGGCATCCTCGCCAAGCTGAGGGTGCTCGTTATGCTCGACATACCAAAGACTGTTGGGGAGACTGCCGCCCTTGGCGCAGGTCACCTCCTGCTGCTCAGAAGCCCAGTCGGGAAGCTTGACCTTGTGGGAGAACAGAACACAGCCGCTCATGAGGTGAACAAGGCGGAACTTGGTCTCAATGGTGCGGAGGCGCTCTTTGGCGACGGAACCGATGGACTGCTTCTTGACAATCTCGACCTTGAAGAGATCGTTGGCATCACCCTCGAAGCCCTCGTAACCGTAGGCGGAAACCTCGTTTTGCCACTCCTGCTCCGACACGGGAGGGCGAACATCGTGAGAGTGAAGACGGCGGAAGGTGGGGATGTGGTAGAGACGAATGACGGTGCCATCGGTGATGTACTGAGGCTCGGGCAGGGCGTCCCAGGCGTGGGTTCCGTTGATGGGCTCGCCGTCGATTCCAAGAGGCTGGGTCTGGTTCTCGACCACCCAGATGTTGTTGTCGTCCTTGTGGGGGTAGAGGGTGATTTGCTGCTGCTTGGAACCGGTGGGGTACATGAGAGGGTGGGAGTGCAGGTAGCCGCCCTGAGTGTTGACGTGGCGGATGCTGACGCGGCTGCCGAGGAGAACGTCGGCGGCGACATCGTTCATGCCCTTGTGGTTGAGGGTGGCCTGGAACTCGGAGCTCATAAAACCGTCACCGTCGCCAGGGTTCACGAGGCAAAGGAAGTGGATAGCGAACATGGCGAGGTAGAAGGTGGCGGGGATGACGATGAGGCAGAAGACACGAGCGGCGAAGTGCTTGAACCAGGTGGGCAGAGAAACGTTCTTGGTGTCGCCGAGGAGGACCCAGAGCTGGACGAGGGTCAAGGCGCCAACCCAGGCAATGGTGAAGAGGCCAACCCACTTGATGCTGCCGGTGATGCCAAGTCCAAGACCAGTCATGGCCAGCCAGAACCACCAGGTGACGCTGAAAGCCTTGGAGGGGCCGAGCTCGTGCTGGTTGGTGAAGCAGGTGAAGGCAAGAGCAGTGAAGGCGGTCGCGGCGACAAGAGGAGCATCGAGGAGGATGAGGCGAGCCTGGGTAAGGAGACCGTTCTCTGCAGGAGAATGTTAGCGATTGCGCGTCTGCGGGGATGCATGTGTAGCTTGCGCCGACGCACCAAAGATGATGAGGCCGGCACCCATGGCGGCAGTAAAAGTACGGCAGCCGACAGCCTTGAGGGTCAGGAAGATGCAGGGAATCAAGAAGATTCCGCAAAGAGCAGGGTAAAGGCGCATGGCGACGTAAGGAACACCAGGTTCCAGATAGTCCTTGCCAATGTCCTTGAAGTCGAATTCACCATCGAAGCCAGCGAGCCAGCCGGTCAGAGCAATGAGCATCTTGGCCAGAGGCGGGTGGACATCCATGAAGAACTTTCCCTTGATGTACTTGGAAGCGAAACCACCGAAACTACAGAGAGAATGCGCGGTCAGTTTTAGTCGAGCGGGAGCGGTCAATTGGCGCAGGGGTTGGCAGGGCTTACTGGACTTCGTCAAAGACGACGCTGGTGGGCTGCGAGATTCTGAAGAGACGCACAGCAGCACCGACCAACGTCAGAGCGAGGAGCACAAGATAATCAGTGCCGGGGAGCAGGAAGACATCATTGTCCTCGACACCGTCGGACTGATACGAGGTGCTTTTGCCCTTGGCGACAGCCTTGGACTTTGGTGGCAGGGGGCTCTTGCCCCGAGCCGAGCTCGGTCTGGCCATTGTTGAAGTATTGGATCTGCGGGAGAGGAGTTCGATCAAGAGTGGATTGGATTCGAGGCGGTCGACGGGAAGTCGTCAATGGGCGGTTGGTAAAAAAAATAGAAGAAGGAAAATTTGTGTGCAAGGAAATGTGAATGAGTGTGGTGAATATAAAGCTATACGGGGAAAGAAGCCCAAGCAGAACCGAATTAGAAAAAAGGTAGTGCTAAGAACCAAAATCCCGTAAAGAAGAAACAAAAGAAGATGGAAAAGAAAACCACGAGTCCGCAAGAAGACGTGGAGGAGGAAGAAACAAGTTGGCGTAGGAAAGGGGGGAGGAGGAGGAGGACAGGCGTTGGCGATGCGGCGCGCATCACGGAAATGTAGCTACGTTGGCCTGATGGGGCGAAGGTTTGCCTCGGAGCCCCTTGTCTGGCAGGTGTGGTCGCAGGCTGTTCTGGCGAAAGAGACCCCGCCAGCACAGCCCGAGCCAGAACGTGTAGCGGGCAGTTTACAGTGAGAACAGGGCCCAAGCTTCCCTGTAAATTGGTACAACTACGCTATAAGCCCACTGTAACCCGCTGTAACCCTCTGAGCTGTGCCAACCCTGTACCCGTAAAAAAAGGGCCCATTGACACGAGGCGGGGCAGCCAGCACCATGTTTCCAGCGCTCTTAGCGGCCGCACAGCTGGAATTATGGGGTCCATCCAGCGAATCCTCCCGCAAGCTCCCACTGGCTGTCGCTAAAAAAAGGGCGGCCGCTACCAATCGGCCCAGGGCAGGGGGGGCCTTTTCGCCCGTGCCCTGCTCTCAAGCCATTGCTCAGCTCCCTTTTCTTGTCTGTAAACTATCTACATGTCTCGCCAATCCAGTAGAATGGACCCTTGGGTTTCTACACGCGTCCAAGGAAGCCATGTCGTATAATGCGATTGTCTGTCAACTTGACTCACCCTCCCGTTCGCATGCTACCCTGACTGTCCCGCTGCCATGCACTCTTTCAGCTTGTCGACTCACAACCTTCTCCTCCCAACACCAGATGAAATTCACATCAGCCGCACATCAGGGGCTACATGGCTCCTCGCCTTGCGCTGGTGGATACGAGCCTTCTGCGCTTGGGGCGATATATCCTGCATGTGCTACTGGTAGCCGTCCGTTTGCGGATGCTCCAAGCCAGCCTCAAGAGGACAGCTGGCAGATATTGGTACGACCGAGGAAGAGAATGCGCCTTATACATCACCAGATGAATTCATTTGGCCCATCGTCCTCATCTCTTCTCCCATGTCCAGAGTATCGGCTTGCTCCCGATCAATGCCACCACCTGGAAATAGTATCAGCCTACTGGTACATCCCTAGCTCTACCAGGCCCACTGTAGCTTTCATCCTCCGTAGCCCGCCAACCCGCGTCCCCCTGCTTCGATGCGAGCCACCCAAGTAGAAAACCTGACTAAGCCTGGATCCCGGCCGCCGGGTTAACCT
>JARDXD010001894.1:0-13883 GCA_029218145.1 Aphanocladium album
ACCCCGGCCACCCCGGCCACCCCGACGGCCAAAACTCCTCGCAAGCGCGCTCCCCCCAAGCCCAAGGCTGCTGCTGCTGCTGGCACCGGAAAGCCTCGTGGTCGCAAGCCCAAGTCCGCCGCGACCGTCGACGCCGACGAGGACGCCGACACGGCTCCCGAGGCCGTTGCTGCCACTCCCAAGAAGAAGAAGCCTGTCAAGAAGGAGCCCAAGAGCAAAGCTCAGTGTAAGTTACGCTCCTTTCTCTCTCGTCAACCCAGGTCCGTCTTGGACTAACACTCGTTTTTACCACAGGCGAAGAGACCGAGGAGACCGAGGAGGCTGAGGAGGACGTGCCCAGCCCCTCCAAGAAGGTCAAGACTGAGGATACCGAGGCCAAGGCCATGGATGACGCCATAGACGAGGCCAAGGACGGAGTGAAGGGGAAGGTCAAGGAGGCCAAGGACGAGGACACTGAGATGGTTGATGGTGAGGTCTAATCCCAAAAGCCCCGCCATCCTTTGCCTATGTGGCCAATGCTATCATGGCCTTGCACAAAGAGGCAGCTACTAGAAGAGGGAATTTCACCTTTGGTCGATTTTTATTTTGATGATTTTTGATCCGCGAGAGAACCGACACAAACAATTTGGGTTGCCCAGAGATGGCATTACAGGCGTTACGTTACCACCTAAGAATAGGTCTTGCATTTCATTTTCTTTGATAACTAGCTTTCGGAATTGCCAATGAATCATGACGTTTCTCTACCCCAGTTGTTCAAAAACACAGATGGCGAAGAAGCAAAATTGTAAGAAAATTTGTGATCTATTTTACCATGGGTCTTTGACCATTTATCTCTCTCTCTGACCCAAAAACCATTTCCTAAACGCCGCCATGGTATTCTCAAAGCAAATCGAACAATACAACTATCGCGGACGCTTTCCATCCAGACGATGTCCCTCGCTAGGGCCCTTCTTCTCCGGGGCCTTGTCTTTGCCGTCGTCCTCACCCTTGCGCTTGACCGTGCCGCGCAGGCTCTGTCCTTGCCCAGCAAAGTGAGGCTTGTCCGAGTTCTCCTTCTCCTTTTCTTTATCGGCGTCCGTCTTGACGGGCGTGATCTCGTAACCGAAGAAGAGCTTGTTTGGCGCCAGTCGCAGGGGAGCAGGCGCTCCGGTTTGTCGTCGAGGCACGGCGGTGGTGTCGACAGGCACGGGCGTGGCTGGCTTGGGCGTGGCGGTCTTGCTTCCCTTCTTGCCCATCTTCTGACCCTCACCGAGGAAGTTTGTAGGCTTGCTGGTCACAGATGGGGCAATGGCGCTGTAGTTGATGGACTGAGCCATGGTGCCCTGACTGCGCAGGACGCCGCCTGCGGGAACACCAGGTTTTGCGCTTGGGGTGCTGGTGCCGCTCTGTCGCTCTGGTTCGACATAACCAACCGGAGGTGCAAACTCGACGGAGACGTCAGTCTCGATCATGCTGACACCCATCTTGTCTGTCTCCGGCTTCACGTCGAGCACGGCCACGTCGTAAACCTCGTCGTTGTACTCGAAGTTGAAGACATCACCCTTGGTCAGCGTGGCGAAATTTCGAAAAGCTCGTTCCAGTACGGCCTTGGGATCGCTAATCTCAAGGAAATTCGTGGACTGTGGCTGAAGTTTGACCATCTTGGCCAGCTCGAGGAGGGTCGTTCGGATTTGGATCATGTCACCAACTTCCATACCCAGCGTCTCCATCATCTACTCCGTGTCAGTCAAAGCAACGCTGATATTTTGGCATGGCGAGGACTTACCCATTGTGGGATATACGCTCTACCCTCTTCAGCAATAAACTCGAGGACACCAGCGTGGGAATGACGCTGCTTCTCGCCGTTGATGAGCTCCATTAGCAGCGGCCACTGCACGTGGAGCTTCGACACCTTGTCAAGCGCAGAAGGAGGAAGAAGAATCTTGGAGCCGTAGTTGAGCTCAGGTCGCTCGTTGCCGGGAGCCATGATGACGGGGTAGCATCTGTAGTATTCGTCGAATCGCTGAACGATCGGTCGTCGGCCGTGGCGCGCCATGTTGTAGAGGTGATCCGGGTTGGCCGGATCGAAGTTGCCTCCGAATCCAGGTTGATACTTGAAAGCACTTGTTAGCAACCCGCAGAGCAGGTAGGAGAGCGGTTTGACGAACCATCTTGCTGGCGTGAATGCGCCGGCGGCGCTAGGTTGGACTGTGGCGGGGTGCTGCAGGAGCTCAGAGGTGGCTTTTGGTCGCAGCTTCCGTGCCAAAATAATCGGTCTGATGCCAAGGTAGGTTATAAAGGTGAGATTCCGAGCTCTTGGCGGATTTCCGTCCGGTTGCGTGTCAAGTGTTTTGCGTTGCGTAAGATGTCGTTTGTTGGAACAAGGTCGCCTCTCTGGCTGGAGGCAGCTATCGGAATGACGCAGGAACTAAACCGCTTTAGTTAGTCATCCAGGCACAGTGATTGCAAGAGATGCCTACGACCACAACCAGAAAGAGGTAGAGGCTAGTTTTCAGGTAATTCGAAACTATACTATAAAGCATTCCATTTTTCCACAGTTATATATTGTGAAAATTTCTAGAGTGCGTGTGGCTGAATGTAAGCATTTTCTGCGGCAAACTCTCTCAACCCACGGTGCCACGCCACCATCGCCATAGTGTGGAGAACCAGCTAGACGAACCGTAAGGCAAAATAATTCTACATCGAGCACCTTCATAGCAAAGATAAGCAATAGGCGGAAAGACGCGATCTTTCAAGGATTCGGTAGATATTGGAGAGCTAAACTGGTATGGCATGCGCCTCAATGTCTACCTCGCCACCTCGCCACCTCGCCACCTCGCTCCGCCGAGAGCCGGCACGTGGGAGATGTAACACTGCTCAATACATATTAAACGGGAATTTCAAGTGCCGGCAAAGATGAATGCATGAAGTGCTTGCGAAATGATGTGGGCTCAGCTCTGGGCGAATGACAAGGCTTCCACTTCTTATTGGCGCTCGGGAGCATCTGAAGCTAGTTCGCACCTGCTGCCCTTGCATCGGTGCAGATCAAAGCATGTGGCTCACCGTCACTATGCGACACATAAGGGCTCACAACCATCTTCGATTTGCCATCTCCAGTGATAATAAGAGTGCGGGGTGGGAGCGCCATTGCTGATGCATCTCGTAAGGGCATGCTTTATTGGACTAGCCCCGCCGGTAGTTGGAGCGGAGCTTTATATTCCCCCGAACAGCAATTAACCTTTCATCGAGGACCTTACGAAGAAATAATACGTTGCATGGATAGATGAAAGATTGGTGTGATTCCAAGCTGAGGAAGGCCGGGCGTTGCCACATGAGTATGTCATGCCGCGGCTGAGAATCCTTAGCTTGATGTAGCTCAGGAGTTTTATATATAAATAGACAGCTCGAGACTGTACATCCTTTCCTTATATCGAATATTTCCCTAGTTTATCTGCTGCATTATTTATAATATTAAAACGTTTTCGCACAGGGAAAATGCTTGCCAGAGCTACTGCTTTCTGGCTGCTCGCCGTGAGCGCCGAGGTTCAGGCCCAAGATGCCGCTGCCTGGTACAAGGCCCATCCTGGCATGGCGCATGTTAAAAGAGTGAACCAGGATACGCACCAGATTGTTGATGAGTACGGACGTACTCGCTTCTTCCACGGAACCAATGTCGTCATGAAGCAGGCCCCGTGGTATCGGCCCATGGAATGGACACCGGGCGTCTCGTCATTTGGTGAACAGGACGTCCAGAACCTGCATGACATGGGCGTCAACATTGTCCGTCTTGGACATCATTGGGCCGGTGCTGAGCCTGTCCGAGGCAAATACAGCCAGACATTCTTGGATATTATGAAGCAGCAGACGAAGCTGGCTGAAGAGCAAGGCATCTACGTACTGGTGGATGTCCACCAGGATGTGCTGGCGAAGCAACTCTGCGGCCATGGTGTTCCTGATGTTAGTGACTCCAAAGACTTTCTTTCTAAGCAATTATTGACGAAGATATTAGTGGTTTGTCAGAAGTGACTGGGTGACTGGGTTCAGAGGATTCCCGTTCCCTCAAAAGCTTACGCCATTCAAAAAGGACAGCAACGGGTTCATCTCGCCCGAATCGCAATGCGACACGATCGACTGGTCGATAAGTTATACTTCCGTCGCTGTCGGAAATGCTTTTGGAAGACTGTACAACAATTATGACGGGCTTGGAGACGCATTTGCTGCCTATTGGAAGAAGCTGGCATCGGAATACGTCCAAACTTCCAACATTGTCGGATACAATCTTTTGAACGAGCCCTGGGCTGGCGACACCTGGGCGGATCCGTCACTGCTGGTTCCAGGTGTCGCCGACCACAAGGCTCTCGAGGGCCTCTGGAACCGTGCAGCCAAGCAAATCCGGACCGTTGACAATGACACGTTGATATGGTTCGAGGGCGTGACTCTTGATGTGCTATCCGGCTTCAACAACGTGCCGCTTGGTGACGGCTCCAAATCCGTGCATTCTTTCCACTACTACCACCCACCGCAGCTCGGCTCCATCTCCGACACGCTCAGCAATCGCCGCAAGGATAACGAGCGGCTAAAGACGGCTGGAGTGCTGACGGAACTGACTTTCTGGATGGGCGACGACAAGCAGATGAGCAGCATGGCAGAGGCCATGAAGGCGACCGACGACAGCATGGTTTCTTGGATCGGCTGGGCCTATGAGAATCTGTACGACGGGACATCGGGCAACCCGCACCCGGAGCTGCAGAAGCATTATAGTCGAGCGTATCCTTCTGCTGTAGCTGGGACACCAAACTCTTTTGGATTTGACGAGAGCTCCGGTGCATTTAAGCTCGAGTTCAAAACTGACTCCAGCATTGATGCGCCTACAGAAATCATCCTTCCTGCATCGACATTCCCCAACGGATACAATGTGCAGATTTTCCCCAGCAGCAGCTTGGTGCAACATTCACCGGATAATCGTACCCTCGCTTTGTTCACATCCAAGTCCCTGGCGTCTGGCACAGTCGTTTCTGTCACCGTTACCAGGAAGTAGTGGTGGATCAAGGGCCCGTGGTAGACTAGGGTTCTGCAGGCTGCTTCTTCCAGTTTCGAGAATTATTTAGCTCTACAGAAACACATCAGAATTTGTATGCAAGATATAATTCTCTTTTAGAGACCTGATCGTTAAAGTCGTCGATTTGTTGTAAGTGCTCGGTGCTGTGCTGCCTAGTGCGAGCTCAAGCCATTAAGTGGGCCGACGCGGGCATCTTCAAGCTCCAGATCGAGCAAGGCAGCTTGGCTTTTCCGCACTTGCGCCGCACGACCTAAGCTCTGCGCAATTACGAGCAAGCTTTGAATATCGTCTACAGCATCACTACATACATCTTTACGCACAATCCGCGCCATTCTTGCCAACTCAGCGCACAATGTCTTCTCGCCACGGTGCCGGCCGGCCGCGTCGTGATGGCGAGGCGTTTGCCAGAACACACCACCACGACAACGAGCAGGACGACGACTCGCGAGTAAAATTCGACGTGCGAAACCCCTCTACGCTGGCGCCCGACGCGCGCGAGGACGACGCAGTTCTCGATGCGGACGTCATTGGCGCGAGCGCCGCGACGAAGCGTGGCGCGGTGAACCTCGACGGCTACGACAGCGACTCGGACAATGACACCTTCAATGCCCGAGCAGACAGCCGCAAGAAGGGCAAGGTGGACATCAACGAGCAGCTTGACAATTACGACAGCAAAGCTGCGCATGGTGGTCCATCGGCAGCCAAGAATGACGACGACGACGACGATGACATGTTTGCGGCGGCCGATGGCGAGGACAGGGAGGATGACGATGACGACCCTAAAGCCTCGGCAGCTAAGAAAAAGAAGGTGCAATTCATAGAAGCAGACGAAATTGAAGGTCAAGAGCAGAAGAGCAGGAGCGGTGGCACGATACATATTGATGACGATGAGAGTAGCGATGCAGAGTCAGAAAAAGAGCTCGCTGCTCAAGAGGAAGCCGTCGACGAAGAGGTCGGCGCAGGTGGCCTGAAGCGCAACGCACCAAAAGTGGAGGCCTTCAACTTGAATGCAGAAATGGAGGACGGCCGATTCGATGACCAAGGCAACTACGTCCGCAAAGCCGGCGACCCTGATGCGGTTCACGACAACTGGCTCAACGGCCTGAGCAAGAAGGATATGAAAAAGGCAGCAGAGGCGCACGAGAAGCGAGAGTCGGAAGCAAGGAAGCGCCGTCTGGAAGACGATGGCCTGCTCAGCTCTGACCTTCTCAAGACTCTTATTATCCATCTGGAAAGAGCAGAGACGCCGCTGGAAGCGCTAGCGCGGCTCGGCAAGGGCCAAAAGAAGACGAAGAAGATTCCGCAGTGGAAGCTCAAGAAGATGAACAAGGGCATGGATGTGGATCAAGAGGCAGAGCAGCCAGGCCCCGAGCAGGTGCGGATCAAGACTGCAATTGACGGCATCACGGAAGCGGCAGACAAGCTTCTGAGTCGCGGCCTGGAAGACGTCTACGACCAGGAGCGCGAGATTCTGGTACGCGAGTACCGTAAAGAGTCCGGGGAAGACTGGGTCGAGCCGGCACGGGAGGAGGAGCCGGCAGCCGGGGCGGCGGCGGCAGACTGGGGGGACAAATGGGAGTTTCGCTGGGTCGATGGCCGAGACGACGGGTCGACCCAAGGGCCGTTTGACGGGCCGACAATGAAGGCATGGCAGGACGCGGGCTACTTTGGGCAGGGCATTGAGTTCCGGGCGGCCGGGGGCTCGGCCGAGTGGTCCAAAGAATCACCGTCGTTTATCTGATTGCACCACTATGCACGGCATCCAGGGAAACCACACGGCTATACAAGGTTAAAGGAAACAAAGACAACAGCCCCCCGGAAGCAGCACCATGGGGCCAAGCCAATTTTGCTTGACACGTGAGAATTGTCCTGACTAGAGTCAAGCCCAAAGGTCAACCAGGCATGCCAGGTACGAATGAACCCGAAACTGGAGCCGGCGCTGGGGTAGCTAATCGAAACTGTTGCTGCTCCCCGGGTTCTTCCTCCTTGTCCCCTCCCCAGGAAAGCAGCCCCAATTGTTTCGTCTGGAGAGAGACAGGCCCTCTCTTCTGCCGAGCGAGGCCGGGGCAAGACGGCTTTGGGCGGCTATGTGGCAGGGCTGGGCTGGGCCTGGAAGGGAAAAAAGCTCCAGAACAGCGCAGCATCGCACCCGTTCTTCTCCGGCCTGGGGTAGGGAAAGTGGAACAAGACGGGCAGCGCAGGCCCTTGCGGTTATCGTGATGCGCCCGAACCTTGCCGCGTCTAAGTGGGACAGAGCGTATAATTATATAGTAACAGGAAACCAAAAAACAGCACACACATTTGCGTTACATACATGACATGCCACTGAGAAAGCTTGGCCTGGGATCCCCCGATGCTTGTGTAAAGAGCAAAATCACGTATTTTTGCGCAGGACGCCGTGCTCCCCTCCCCACACGCAGATTTATGCAATTACAAGAGGAATTGTTGCCTCCCACCACCCCAGCAGTTTGATTATGCGTGATTTTTACGATGTTAACGACTGGCCCTCGCATTTTTTTCTTGTCTCATGTTCCTTATCGGCGGCTGCAAGCTGGCTTCCGAATTTAGCAGCACGACAGCGGAGTGCTGCGCAGTCGGGGGCCTAGCGCTGGAGCTGATAGCAGGATGAGGTACTTGAAGGGTACCAGAGGTAGAGTGCGCCACGGGTGGGCTACCGGGTTGATTCGGAGGGATCGAGGAAGTATCTTTCAAGTTTCTCCACCATCTGTCCGGCTTTGAGAAACATGTTCCTGGGAGCCAGTTAATTTGGCAGCTTTCAGTGAAAGGCAGCCAAAAAAAGTGGCGGTATTCCCAGGACCCGCCCCAGTGAAAAAAAAAGACGCAGCGCTAGTAGCCTCAGTGTTAGTCAGGTATTGCAGGCTGTGCCAACAGGGTGCGTTGACGCTGGCGCATGCTGAACCTGGTGAATGTGACTAGCTGATGTGGTCTATTCGGGCCTTGTCTGCGCCAGTGCTTGCTATCTAATCAGGTCCTGCAACCGTTTTGCAGAGATTACAAGTGGTGAATGTGTAATGGATGGAGTCAGCCGGCGCCGGATCGGAGGACTGTTGTGCAAGGGCGGTGCCTGTTCCGGCAGAACCGGGGGGTAGTCATTCGAAAAAGCCGTGGAATCATGTTTGGTGTGATTGTAATGAATACTGTAGTTTATATCAAGGATTACGGGAGCATAAGTGGTCACACAGGGTGGCCAAGTTGACCATTGTGGCAATTCCGCCTGGCCACATGGGCATGCAGAGATTTGGCAAGGGCGCAAAAGCCTCATCCTGCAGTAATCGACCAAGGTTCTTCCTGCTTTGCCTCGCGAGATGCGAGATGCCGCCGTTCAAAGTAATACGGACAAACAGATTTCGCAAGTCAAAGTTTGCGCTCAACACGGAGCCTGGCTAGACGTCAGTAAAGTGGGGTGGAGGAGGGAAGCAACCAGAAGACAGTGTCCCCAATTGAAGGGTATGGAAGAGAGACGCGAGCGTGTCGAAAGCTTGATGGATGCTTGCTTTGCGGTCTGAATTTGGAACCAAGAACCTGTGTGGTCACGATCCGACAGAGCCGTCGATGCCCAAGCTCCTGCGTATGCAGTCGTGATGCTGCCGTGACGACGAGAGGAGTGCCCCTCCTCCCTCAGCGTTGCCCCTCCATGGGGACCTGCAGGAGCTTGTTGGGCGCTAATAAAACGCCAGAGATGGTGCGAGGATGCTCTGATACAGTGGGTTTGGTGGGTTGTAGGTGGCGCAACAGCGCATTTCCAAGCTGTTGCTCTGGCAGCTAACTCATTAGGTAGCTAGTTACCTACCTATGGGGTGCAGCAAGTACAAACTCGGGTAGCTGTTGCACCAGCAAAGGTTGGCCTGGCCGCTGGTGCTGCAGCTTCCCCCAACGCAGCCAAGCCCAGAATCCGTGCCCACGACTACAAAACCATTTGCCGCCCCTCCTCCTCGCTGCGACACTTTTTTTCCTTCCCTTCCCTCCTCATACTCCTCATCTTCAAATCGAAGGACTTTAAAAGTAAGTTATCTCTTCTTCGTCCCATACCTGGCTTCAACCATTTCGACCTTGGCCAGCTCGCCATCATCATCCAGCTGCTTGCCCCTCCAAAGCTCAGCTCTCTCTTCCCAGCTCTCACTGCCCGTTTCCCAACGACCCCGCCATCCCGCCACGAAAAACTGCCCCTCGCTAACCACCAACCCGACTCAACAGGTTTTTCTTTTCCACCTCACCCTTCTAATCAATAACAATGGCTCCCGTCAAGGTTGGCATCAACGGTTTCGGCCGCATCGGCCGCATCGTCTTCCGCAACGCCATCGAGCACGACGGCGTCGAGGTTGTCGCCGTCAACGACCCCTTCATTGAGGTCCAGTACGCTGTGAGTTTCACCTCCCCCGCCACACACTGTTGCAAGCTCCGCTCCACGCACCCGAATGCTTCGTTGCCGCTGCTGGCTCTGTTTATCGCGTGATTGCGCGGCCAATTCGGCACAGCAGCCCCTCGACATTACCAATTCACGGCGCTGCCGTTTGTTGCGGCCGCGATGTGATGGTCGGGCTGGCAGAGCTGCACCATAGCTGGCTCTGGTGGCACCGGGGCAAACAAAGCTCGTCAAATCCAATTCCCGCCCAGCTGCTAACCTGCCCTTTCCCACAGGCCTACATGCTCAAGTATGACTCTTCCCACGGTCTCTTCAAGGGTGAGATCGCCATTGACGGCAACGACCTCGTCGTCAACGGCAAGAAGGTTCGCTTCTACGGCGAGCGCGACCCCGCCGCCATCCCCTGGAAGGAGACGGCCGCCGAGTACGTCGTCGAGTCCACTGGTGTCTTCACCACCACCGACAAGGCCAAGGCTCACTTGGCTGGTGGTGCCAAGAAGGTCATCATCTCTGCCCCCTCTGCCGATGCCCCCATGTACGTGATGGGTGTCAACGAGAAGAGCTACGACGGCTCCGCCGACGTCATCTCCAACGCCTCTTGCACCACCAACTGCCTGGCTCCCCTCGCCAAGGTCATCCACGACAAGTTCGGCATTGTCGAGGGTCTCATGACCACCATCCACTCCTACACTGCTACCCAGAAGACCGTCGACGGTCCCTCCGCCAAGGACTGGCGCGGTGGCCGTGGTGCTGCTCAGAACATCATCCCCTCCAGCACCGGTGCCGCCAAGGCTGTCGGCAAGGTCATCCCTGAGCTCAACGGCAAGCTCACTGGCATGTCCATGCGCGTCCCTACCGCCAACGTCTCCGTTGTCGACCTGACTGCCCGCCTCGAGAAGGGTGCCAGCTACGACGCCATCAAGGCCGCCATCAAGGAGGCTGCTGACGGTCCCCTCAAGGGTATGTTGAATACACACCACACAGTGCCCGCTCAAGTATACTAATCCTCCCTCTAGGCATTCTCGGCTACACCGAGGACGAGATCGTCTCCACTGACCTCAACGGCAACACCAACTCCTCCATCTTCGACGCCAAGGCCGGTATTTCCCTCAACGACAACTTCGTCAAGCTGGTCTCCTGGTACGACAACGAGTGGGGTTACTCCCGCCGTGTTCTCGACCTCATCTCCTACGTCGCCAAGGTCGACGCTGGCAAATAGGATGAGGACTCCTCAGCTAAGCCGAGGCTATGATGCAGCACTGTTGGTTGACTAGTGGGGCTAGCTGGGGCGGCGCGGGGCTGCGCTTCAAGTAAAACATGAGTTAATGAAGAAATACAAAAAAATTACATGAACCGTTGTCTGTATGTTTTTTATTGTGAGATGTTTTGATGGCACAAATGACTTGTGGGGTGTGCGATAACAAGTTTGGACTGTTTACGGCTGAATTCATGTCGTGTTGTAAATTCTTAGCATTGGCTTGTGATCACACCTAAAACCCGACTCGTTGCTACATGTCTTGCAGCCGCCCGTCATTGACCTAGAACCAGTGAAACCTAACCTCCAAAAAGACTTGCAATAAAACCATCCTTTGCTGGAATAAAGCCGCCCCTGGCCATCTGTGCTTGCTCGCCCAAGAAAAAAGTTCATCTCATCTCAAAAATATACATTGGGGGCTTTTGCAAATAGCAACTCCCGAAAAATAGCCAAGCCAGCCAAAATCGAAAACAATAGATGCCTCCCCTTCATGAAGCATGTAGATTAGGGACTTCTGTCTCCTGCCCACTGCCCATTTATATCTCTGCTGCCGCTGCCGCTGCTCTTAATAGAAAAAAACACACCAAAATAAACACACGTTTCCGTCTGTCTCCTTCATGTCGCCCTTCTCCCGCGTTGCGGCAAGTACAAGTTATAAAAACAACAAATAAAACGAAATAAAACGAGGAATAAAAAACGCCGCCATATATAGAAAGTTTGAATGGAAGGAAAAAAAACACCGTCTCCCACAAGCAAGGAAGAATGTTGCTGTCCATTCTGGGTATTAAAAAAAAACAAAAAGGCCAGAGTTCTTTTTTTCCCTTTTTTCTGTCCACCGGAAAAAAAAACAGAAAACGCTCATTCGTCATTATGTGCCTCCTTCTTTCTGCTGTGATTCTTCTGAAGAGGCAGAGGCGCACTCATCTCCCGTAATCGCGAGGGCTCAGCTCCGGGTTCCAGTTGACGTCCTCCTCGGCGGACCAGCGCTTCATGACGCGTAGCGTGGCCTCGGTGACGTCGTCGAGCGTGGACCAGGGCGTCGTGTCGGCGCGCAGGCGCGGGTTGTCAATGTGCGCGTAGGCGTCGCGGACCTGGCCGAGGGCGCGGGTGCGCAGGCGCTCGTACTTGACCACCTCCATGGCCGGGCCGGGCCCCGGGTCCTGCGCCAGGTTGCAGCGTATGACCTCGTCCGCGGCAAAGACCTGCAGGAGCAGCAGCAGCGCGTAGGCCGGGCGGTTGCGCCGCGACTCGTGCCGCTGCACCTCGGCGAGGATGTAGTCGGACAGCGGGAACAGGCTGAGCCAGCCCGTGCCGTCGGGCTTCTTGCCGTACATGGTGCGCAGCGTCGTCTGCGCCTGGAACCCCTGCATGAAGCACAGGATGCTCTCAATGCCGAGCATGTAGCCCAGCTTCGGGTTCGGGGTCGCGTGGTCATCGCTCGAGGACCGCGGCCGGCTGTCCTTGCTGCTGTTGGCGGCGGCCGACGGGCTGCGGCGACCCTTGAGCGCGTTGTCGGCGCTGTGCTTGAGCCGCGTGCCCACCTTGCGCATGTGCGACTCCTTCTCCCGAAGACCGTTGGCATCCAGCTTGCCGGGGGCGACTCCGTTGGGTCGCTTGTCCGCGGTGCCGCTAAATGACGGTGTCCTGTTCATCGACTCGCCGGGCGTGTTGGCGGTCGAGTTGTTCGAGTTGACTCGGGACATGGCCGTCTGGCTCTTTCGCGGCGGCGTCGCGGGGCGGTCTCTGGAGCTGGGTATGTCTGATGACCTCGACTTCTTCATCGCCACGGAATCAAGCTCCGGCGCGGCAACGGGACGCTTTCGAGCCACAGGTGGTCGTTCATCCTCTGTAGAGCGATCTCGGTCGTGTTTGCTCGTCTCCCGCTCGCGGTCGCGGTCACGGTCACGGCTGGGTGGCATAGCCAGAATGCGGTGTACAGACTTGCGAAGCCTCTTTGGGATCCTCAGGTGCACCATCATACGCCGTGAAGGTTTTCTAGCCACCTCATCGTCGCTATCGTCCGTGGAGGAGGTCTTCTTGTGCTTGGGCACAGCATCCTTCTTCTCCCTAGGTCGCTCCTCGGGTTCCGGCGAGCCCTGCTGCTTCTTACGTCGGAGGGCTGCTTCAATTATGGGAGGAAGCGTTGGTGATAGAAGCGGCGGCAAAGCTCTAGCTGGCTTGCGCTTCTTCTCCTCCGCCGGGTGTTCCGATTTCTTCGACCGTGGTAGTGTGTCGTCGGACCTCCCTCTGTCGTGCTTCGAGGGTGAGTCTTCCTCGAAACCTAGGCGTAGTGGTGATAATAACGGCGGAACCACAGGCTTGTTGGGGCTTTCTTGCTTGATAGGCGTAGATTTGCCGCCAACGCTGGAATGGGTTCCGTTTACCGAATCGCCGCGGGGGCGATTGGCCGGAGAGACGCCCTTGCCCGCGACCGAGCTGCTCTTAAGAGAACTCTTGCCATTGAGAAGCGGAGAGTCTCGGTGACTCGAGCCGTGGAGCGAAGAATCCCTCTTTCGCACGGGTTCATCACGATCGCGATCGCGGTGAGACGGGCGGTCGTCGTTTGGTCGCGTATTCTCGGGTCGACTCCGTTTTTGTGGTCGAGCGTCGTCGTCGTGGTCTGCGACGCGCTTCTTGGTGCCCGGCGAGTGTGGTCTGGGCGGTAGGGCGTAGTTCTTAACAGGCGGCTTTGGTGGTAAACTGAGATAGAAATTAGCAAACAAAACTCAACATGGCAATTCTTAAGCAGCCCAGAATCTTACCTCATATCCGCCACGTAATCCCTGGAGCGTGACTTTCCATCGCTGGAATCCCTGGGCCGGTCTTTTCGCGCATCGCTGGGTCGCGCATCCATGGATCTTCTAGAATCAGAAGCGAGGCGGGCATCAGAAGAGGAGCGTGCCCCCGAGCCGGCCGGGGACGATGATGCGGATGCGCCAGCGCGTTCTGAATCTCGAAGTCTGGAGATGGAGGGCTCGGGCGGCGATGCTGACGCGGTGACGGTCTTCTTGTTCTTGTAGTCGCTCAGCGACAGCTTCTTCTTCTCGCCGCCCGCCTTGGACAGCGAGGCAATGTCTCGCGAGACGGGCTTGGGAGGTTCCTCACGCATGTCGTAGTCGGGGCGGGTGAGGAGGACGCCACGATCGGCCTCGGCGAGCAAGGTCGAGTACTGGAGGCGTGTGCTGTGCCACTCTTCAGGGCGGGAG
>JARDXD010000634.1:0-13880 GCA_029218145.1 Aphanocladium album
CCCCAGGTGACCCCAAAGCAAGCTTTGAGGCTCTGGCGTATTTTCCTAGATATGGCTTGTTCTACAATGACGTAGTTTTACCGCCATTCTTTTGAGAGCGTCTAGAGAAAGGACAAGTTTAAGGAATGGAAATCTCTCAGACATTGCACATGCTTTTGGTTTACTGAAGAAAAAAAGGGAAAATACAGTGAGATGATGCAGTGCAGATTCGGCAAGGGAAAACTCTCGTGCCCAGCGTCACAAGAACATGTTTCTAAAAATACAAAACCCATTTTCGCCACCAAAACCACAAACAGCCTCGTTACGTTGCAAAAAAAGGCATTTTAATCCACATGCCTGCAGCAAGGCATCAGAGTCAAAAGAAAAAAAAAAGAAAAACCCATAATTCGATAGATGCCGTTTCTGCATATCGATGGAGAGAGTTGGCTTTCTTTTCGGCGTCGCCGCTGTGCGTCCTCATGCAGCATGTCGTCAAGTTGGTAAGGGTATTCATTCTCCAGGGCTGAAAGTGAGGCTGTGCAAACCCGCGCTGCTGGGCTGCCTCCCGCCCACACCAACACATCTCTCTGCATTGTAGATTTAGCCGCGATGGGCGGTTCGATTGGGGGATTCTTTTGCTTGGATTTATCTTCTTTTTTCTTTTTGAAAGAAATAGAATAGAAATACCTTGACATCCTACTTTTTAAACAAAGGCCCGGGACGATAAACCTGGACGACGCAGCGGCTTGCCCCGGGGATTATACAAGTTTCTATTCTGGGATGTATGGCTGATCCACTCTTTTTGCCTCTGTTGCCCGAACCCAAGAGATTGCTCCAAGATTGTATCTCGGGGCCTCGTACTCGTACTTTTATTGAACTTTGAACATGATCTTTGGCGTATACAAGTTTCATCAATGCGAGCATCTCTAAATAGACGTCATGTTTAGGATGGGCCTTGGAGTTTGTGCTTGTAGGGCTCTCTCTGCTCGCCACACATCATGGCCTACTTTCCAAACGAGAACCAACTTAGAGCAGGTTTCAACGGCGAATGATAAATCCAAATCTTTATTGAGAGATAAAACACAGACACACAGACACACAATAGGTAGTGGGCGATTGGATAGAATGAGGCGTGTCAACTTTTGATACTGCGCTGCGGAATAAACCCTTCGTGAGAGGTCAATCCTCTGCACCATGCTTCGGCAGCTCCATGCCTTTTTTATCACAGACGAACTAACGTGGTATTGTAGGACAGTCCACACCCCATCCCCCCCTTTCCAGTTCATTAACCAAATTGCAGAGACTATTTATCGATTCTTGGCCTTGATGTAAGATCGCTTTAGGCCTATTCGCGAAAAACTTTACAGCAGCAAGTCCAAAGCGAACAGGCAATTCCAATGGATCCACGGGAATCGAATGGGGGTTGAGGCGGTATCCGAAATTCCATTCTCCCAAGTTTCTCACCGCAAGTAATGAGCTGCGTACATCATTGAAGCTGGACCCAGGGAAGCCCAGGTCGTCACTCCCTGGCCCTTCTCTCCTCAGTAACCTATCTGATTCCAGGCACAGATAGCCAAACACCAGGGAAGACTCCAATAAAAGATTGTCGTCAGGATATGGAAATAGGCTTTGGTATATTTGGCGGTAAATCTTCATCTCGTCTAGCATAGATCCCGCTATTCTCGATAAGGCATTCAACCGTCCGATGTCAAGGGCTTCTGCAACCATATTAGTGATGCGCACCTGCAAATGAAGTTTCAAAAATACCTAATATCTCGTTAGGAAGTGTGGCATTGTAAATACTTGCTTGTGCGTCTTGCCGCCGCGAAAGTGGGTTCTTCGCTTGCCGCTGTACTGTTGCCGACAATTGTTTGAATTCGTCTCGGAGTTGCAGTTTCCACAGGACCCAAAGCCATGTCATGGCATCATCGTCAGATGATGTGGAGGATCGCAGATGAGATGTCCAGAGCTTTGCCTGCCGAAACCCAGCTTCCCCAGCAATATTCTCATATTTCTCCACTGCGAGAATAAACCGAACGAGACGATTCAAGTCAATCTCGTACACATCTGGTAGTTTCTCACCGCGTATGACTGAACGCACTAATTGAAAGGAAGCTGTGTCGTCACTTGTACCAGAGACCTTAGGAAAGCAAGTCCCAAGCGTGTTTCGGTCGTCTGATGACTCCGAATGGGCCGACGCGGTCCTTTTCAGAGAATCATCATATAAATCTTCCATTTCAGACAGCAAAGCAAAGTAGTTACGTCGAGGCGCGCATGCCGCTTGGTTCGTGCCGTCTTGCTGAACCTTTGTATGATGGCAGGCACGCAGCCCGTGGCACCTGGGAAACAATGGTATGACTAGGAGCTCCGAGCCGCGCACAACATCCAGGATATCAGCAGAGGGGCACGGCAAAAGCTTCAGCGAGGAGACTCCCACACGAAGCGGCCGTGAATCCGCAAAAATGGGCGCATGCTCCATTTCTACAGCAATATGTTGGCACGAATTATTACCTGTAGACACGCAGGGTAACATGGCTGACAACACTTGCTTATCATCGAAGGACTGGATGTCGTCGACGCAGAAGCTCAAGTTTGTAGACACCAGGGTCTTGCAACGGTCCAGCTCAATCGTTGGTGCAATGTAAAGCTCGAGCTGGGAACCAAAGTTGAGCGAAACCATTGGCTCAGTGGTGACTGCCTCCGCAGCAGTGACATGCGCGTGCGTTCCACATGCCGACTTGATAGCCACCTCCATGAGCTCAGGTGCCGTCTTCATCTTCGCATTCTTCCAATCTTCACGTGAGATATGGTTCAGTGCTTCATCGAACCTGATGGGACCAAGATGGTTCATGTCATCCACGCCAATATCCCCAGGGTTGGCGATAATATTGCGAGCTTCTCTATACTCACTGGAATGAACGGTAACCTGGATAAATTTGCCGTCCTCCCAGATGATACCAAACTCCTCGATATTGCTGGCCGATAGTTCAGAGTTCACTGACGGCCGGCTTGCGCCTCTTTGGTCCATTTGCTGGACGTCGCTATCGCATTCGTCGTCGGCTTCGTGGAGGCACGCTGATGTTTCCTCCTGCTGCTTTTGAATTGAAGACGACGAGGGACGCTCTCCATGCGACGACTGACCAGACTGTGGTTTTCGATTTACCATGTCACTAAGCTTGTTCCGCATTCCACGGAAGAAGTGAAGCCATTTTGACGGTTCGGCTTTGGCTCTGGAGGAAGCTTCATCTTCAAGTATGCTGGGTCCCGGTAAGCTTTCAGCGCTTGAGTCCAGGACAATTTCAACTCTTGCGTTCCGAAGCGTGTCGCCGTCTTTCTTCAGTGCATCCAGAATTTCACCAGACTTCTCCACCTCAGCAAGAATAGATTCAAGGAGGCCCTTGGATTGTACCCGCCTGTAAAAGGATCTTGCATCAGCTCATGGTCTGAGTTGTAATTTTGATCAGAAAGAAAGTCTTACCATGATTCGGAGCTATTGATCAGAACCATCGATAGAGCAAGATGAAGGTCAGCCTCGGCGGTTTCGACATCAGAGATCAGTTTCTGAATTGGCTCCTGATGAAGCAGGAACTTTGCTGTCTTTCCCCACCTGCTGAATACCTCTGCAAGGCGCCGCCATCGTCTTCCTTTCCTCTGCGCAATCGGTTCGTGTTTCTTCAAGAATGTCTCCGCCTGGTCTCGAACAACAGAGAGCCTCTCATTGATGTACTCAACAAGCGGACGCTCGCCCGCTTTACCAACGGAGATGCGAAGCTCGCTGAGATGGGAGTACTTGTTTAAACAGCTGATCAGTACATTCTGTAGCTGCTCGCGTGTGTTAGCGCATGAGTTATGGCAGGTTTCTCACTTTGACATACACAAGCCACGGTGTGGAGGCCATCCATGTATTTTTGCAATGCATCGGGAGCGGCCTTGATGGCTGGTATCAGATTGCAGACTTTAACGCTGACTTCAAACAGCGTGATAATGCTGGAAGCCACGCCCACAGCCTCTGCCATGTTTGCATCAGAGACGCACTGGAGTGCACTGGCTCCTGCAACATTGTACCTCGCGGCGGCCCTGGGAGAATATATGTGTAGAAACCTCAGCACCTACAACGCAAGTTTAAACGCCTTGCTGGGTGCCTCGGGCGCTAGCAGCATGGCTGTGCCCTCCAGAAGCACTTCCACAATATACGCGTTGTGCAGGAGAGCAGGGTCACCGAAGTAGGCCTATGGCTGAGACAGCGCATATGGTTCGCAAAGTAGGTCGCATCAGACTAGTTTCTTTCTCCTGTAGAAAATCTGCCTGTTCTTGCAGTTCAGATTGAAAAAGCTCCACCAGCTCTACAGCGTATTGAATTAACAGAACTTACCAAGGAGCCGCTAGGGAAGTAATGCTGCCCGATGAAGTTGTCCCCGCGTTGGATCGTAACCCCACCTACTAGCTTAAGAGATTGCCTTTTGGCATCCGGATCATACTTGAGAGCGATATTACTATGATATATGCCTTTCCAGCTGGCATCCATCCGCAATGTTATTGCACACCCTCATTGTTCGCAGCAGTTACACTTCAAATGAGCCAAATTGCTAAGCTACAAATACGCCATATACATAAAAAAAAAAGCAGCCACTCCGCTACTGATGAATCTTTTCCCCGTAACCAATCCCTATTCAACTCTCTACAATGTACATTAAAAAAGTTCTTTCCTGCTCACGCATCCAGCTCCTTGGCCAGCTGGCGCGAAATGTAGTCCGAAATGGCCAAAATCGTAATCATTGGGTTCACACCGCTCGCGCTCGGAAACACGCTGCCGTCGGCGACGTACAGGTTCTCGTGGCCCCAGACTTTGCCCTTGGGATCGACCACGCCGCCGCTCGGCTTGGCGCTCATGCGGTTGGAGCCCATCTGGTGCGCCGATAGGTAGCTAATCTCGGGTCCGGCCTTGCTGCCGACGTCGCGCAGGTGCTTGAGCCACTTGGCAAACGTCGGGTCCGTGAACTCGGGGTCCGTGCCGTCGACGTAGCCGCGCTGCGCCGCGGGGTCGCCGTCCCTGGCCACGATGAAGGGCCGCACGTTGGGGATGGTCGGGTAGAGCGCGGTGGCGCCCATGACGTACATGAGCTTGGCAATGGCCTCGACGCCGATGAGGCTGTGCTCGGCGTCAAAGGCCGAGACGTCGTAGTCGATGCGCGGCCGGCCCGTGTTGCGGTCGGCGGTGATGCAGCCGGTGTCGCGGTCGCGCGTGATGGAGATGATGGTGTGCAGCTGCTTCATGCGCGCCAGGCACAGCTTCGAGTCGAAGCCGTCAATGTACGGCTGGATGGCGAAGAGGACATATGGCTGCGGGAACAAGTCAGACGAAAACATGTTTAGAAAAGAAAAAAAAAAGGCTTTGTGAATATACGTACCACCATGGCCATGGTCTCGATCTTGACGCCGTGACCCTTTTTGTCGAGATTTTGAAACTCGCCGTTGTAGGCGGTGATGATGCCGCCCTCCCACTGCGGCTCGGTCTCGTTGAACTGGCCGACGAGGAAAGCAGCGGGATGCAGATACAAGTTGCGGCCAACTTGGGGGTTCTACATGTCGTTAGCACTAGATTTTACGTTCCTGGCATCAGAACTGCTCACCTTGACACCACTCGTCTGCAGCAGGGCAGGACTCCAGAGGGTACCGGCCGAGAGCAGCACCTTCTTGGCCTTGACGACGACCCTGCGCTGGCGGCGCGTCTCCGGGGCGCTGTGCACGGTGCCGTCGTCGGCGCGCGCCGTCCAGACGCCCTCGACGCCGGTCGCCGTCACGCCGTCGGCGGCAAAGAGGACGCGCTCCACCCGGAAGCCCTCGATGAACTCGGCGCCAGCCTCGGCCGCGTCGGGCAGGAAGGCAACGGCGGGGCCCCTCTTCTCGTTGGAGCCGCAGCCGAGGTGGCAGCGGCCGCAGTAGTGCTCCGCGCCGCCCGTGTTCTGGTCGCAGACGGCGCTGTGCCAGCCGAGGCGGCGGGAGCCGTCGAGGACGACCTGGTTCTGGTGGTTGTGGCGGATGGCGTCGCGGCCGGCGCCGACGGCGGACCAGATGCGGTCGATGCAGTCGTCAAACTCGGACGAGCCAAAGAGCGGCAGCCCCGCGGCCACCCACTCGCGGCGGACATAGTCCTGGGGCTTGAGGCAGACGCTCCAGTTGACGGTGCCGCCGCCGCCCCAGGTCTCGCCGGCGGCGACGGAGATGGCGGAGCTCTTGGAGATGACGAGCCCGTTGTTCTCGTAAATGTGCTTGTTGGCGACCTGGCTGAGCGGGAAGCTCTCGGGCGGGAAGTAGTAGCCCTTGTCGGCGACGAGGACGCGGTGGCCGGCCTCGGCCAGATTCTTGGCCGAGACGCCGCCGCCGCAGCCGGAGCCGACAATGACGACGTCGGTCTCGAGCGTGTGCGCGCCGCTGCCGTCCTCAATTTGGATAAACTGAAAGTCGTAGCCCGGCTTGCGCTCCCAGCTCTTGGGCAGCGCGTCGTAGCCGCCGAGGTCGTTGATGAAGTGGCTCGCGGCGCCGAGCGACTTGCGCGTCAGTGCGTTGAGCGACTTGAGCACGATGCGCAGGGGCATCAGCCGCGAGGACCGCCACTCTGTGAGGATCTGCTGGCGGACCTTGAGGGACTGCTTGGGGAAGACGGTCCAGCGGCGGGTGAGCAGCAGGCTGCCCCATGTGGTGCTACAAGAGGTTTTAGCGAGATGTGGTGGGGGATTGTCCGAGTGTGGGAAAAAAAATACTCACTTGAGCGTGCTCATGAAGTTGGCCAGCTGCTTGCGCAGAGACGTGGAGCCCGCGGCGATGGAGTGCTGGCACTCGCGGCGAAAGGCGGCATCGTCGACGGCGCGGAACGAGATCCATTCCATGAGCTTCTGCTGGGGCGGCGGGTTGCTGAGGCCGGCGAGGGTCTCGTCGATGGCGGCGTAGTACTCGGCGTCCGGGATGCCCAGCTGCTTATTCTCGTCCCAGACCTTGGACAGCGGGACGACGGCCGGGACGATGGCGTCGGCAATGGAGAAGAGCGTGTCCCACTCGTCCTCCGTCATGAAGGAGACGTCGTCGAGGTCCTTGTCGAGGATGGGCGTGTAGCCGTTGGCGTGCGCCATGTTGGCGTTGTCGGTCTCGGCAGCCGTGGGAGGTGCGGCGTAGATGGTAGAGTCTTCGAGGAGGACCGAGTCCGCCATGGGGGGCAGAGGCGAGTCTGGCGCTGGGAGTATGAGCCGGCGGCGGACGACAGTCGGCAGGATGAGACGAATGCAGCTAAGTAAAGCAGGTAGCTGTCAACACTATATCATGGGGTGCTATGTATGTCGGCGACACAGGAGCTCCGTCGTCACACCGGCGAATGCGCACTCGACCAAGCCTGTAAACGTGAGAAGAGGTAGAACAGGACAAGAAAAAAGAAGAAGAAAGAAAAGAGGCTGTAGATGTGAGGGGAGAGCAATGGCAGAAACGAAAATGGGTCAACGCAGCCAAGAGAGTTTGGGGAAAGACAGCTCTAGTGTGGAGGACGGGCCAAATTGGAGATGCGGATGCTGGGTACGGACAAGTTTGGGGGGCCGGATCCCCGCTGACAGGCTGGTGTGGACGGGCCGGCGGGCCAACTCGCGACAAGCACGCACATGCCAACCTACAGTAAACTGGGTGAACGAACCATTTGATGACTATAGAGTTTCGCCTGTTTCGCGGATTACATTGCTACCCGTAATTTAAGCATCCAGGGCCGTTGAGAAGCGAGATGAGAGCTGGCCGCCAACTTTGGGGCGCACTGATGGTGAGACTAACACCAAGACACGCACATGCGCCGAGGATGTATATGCGAACGCCATTTGCGACAGCTGAGACATGCCGCTCTCCGTTTCCTTCAGAGGGTTACGATAAAAAGAAGACGATTGCCCAACAATTTGTCTGCACGAGCTGATGAGCCCATCGTCCTCGGTAAATGGAGCTGTTGAGCGACCCCACGAACGGAGATTGCGGCGCAACTCTGGTTATTTTGCAGCCTCAGAGATACAGTACATATGCAGGACGAACGGGTGTGTGAGAAGAGGGTGGTAGCAGCAATGTCACGGTGGGCTGGTGGCGGACTAGAGACGGAAACTGGGGAAGAGGGGTTTCCCGATGCAGTGGCGCGGTTAGCTCGTCGTATCGTCGTGTTCGAGGCAGACGTTGGTTACGCTGTTGTCGCTTCAATGCAGGAATAATGTTCAATCATGCCATCTATATTCAATGCCTGAATGCCGTTGCATCCATATTATTTATTTTTCAAATGCAATGCTTATAGGTAGGTGGGAACATGTGTGAATGTACCTGCCCTTCATTCCGCATTCCGCACAAGTTTTTTTTTTTCCTGTTTGAAAATTTCAAGAGAAAAAAAAAAGGAATCAAGACAACTTGCATCATGAAGAAAATTCATCTCCGTTGACCAAAAAACGCAAAAAGAAAATCTTGGACGATGCACTGTATGATACAGCGTGGAAAAGACAAGTGCCGCAGCGAGGACTCGAACCTCGGTTTCCAGTGGTTTGAGGTGTACGAAACTCCACAAACTAGTGTCCTGACCCCTAGACGACTGTGGCCAATGAGAGACATTGAGTTGTGCTGACTGGCTGTTATTTCATCCTATATCCTTTCCCTGTTCATACCAACTCCAAAAATCACACACCCTAGTTTCATGAATAAGAAAAGGAAGGACGACAATCAACTCTTGCCCGTGTAGCCGATAATGATAGGACCAATGGCCAAACCAACCTGCTTCAGCTCGTTGATCAGCCCGATAAAACTCCCGTTGATGCTGACGCCCAGCCGCGTCGCGCTCGATTCCCAGGCCACCACGCCGCTCGCACCCTCGCCCTCGTCCCTCTGCTCTCCCTCCTCCTCCTCCTCGTAAACATGACCATAGTTGACCTCTTGGTGGCTTATTGCCGAAGTTGATGTAGCCAACCCGTCGTCGTCGTCGTCAAAAACATAACCGTACTGGGCCGTGCTGTCAGACGTCGCAAAGACCGAGGTGGACGTGAAGCCCGACCCGTCGCAGACGAGCGCGGCCGCGGCGGCATCTTGGTGGGCTGGCGCTGTGGCTTCTTCGTAGGTGGGTGGCGGCACGTCCATGTTGTTCATGCTCGTGGTTGCTGGTTTCTCAATCGCGTCTTTCTCTCTTTTGAAAATTCAAGGCAGAATGTTAAAAAAGGGCAACTTTTCCTAAAAGTGTCTACCAACACAACCAACATTGGCCCCCAAAGGATTACGTATCAACTGCAACCTCCTCCATCTAGCCGCATTAGGCGGCCTCACACGACACACCTCACAGATGCATCAATGCAGAGTCTATAACAAATTAGCCCAATCCGTGAATCAATATACTCTTTCACAAATTACAATCTACAAGTCAACATGGTCCACATGACAAAATCAACCTCATTCAATACAAAGTGTATTCACTACCATGCTCTAACCCTACGCCAGCCATGCTTTTCTCCTCGGTCATGCACGTCGGTTGACGTCCCCCATGCCATTGTCCTGAAATCCTGCACAAAACGCCAAAACAATAATAACACAAATATCCGTAATGCCTCGTTCCAACAACTCTCGCAAAGCAACGTTGCTTCGTGTGCCCCTCTTTTGCTCAGTCATGGTATTGCCTGTATAAATATATATAGAGAATTCATCCCACCTTCCATAATGCATTGTTACATCTGTGTGCAGCCGCGTTCTCCGCGCAAACAGGACTGGAACCTGTTGCCGGACACGGCTGCTCAACCTGATCCCATACCCACCTGGGTATCATCTTTGGCCGGCGATAATGTACAAGTGCGCGTCTCGGCGCGCTGAAACCAGTGCATCAGTTGACTGGTCTTTCGCCCATCTCGGGTGCGATGCTCCAGCATCGCGGACGAATGTAGAATAGAAGCCTGCGACGAGGCTAGCTCAATTGCGAGGCGTTGTTCAGCTTGCGGCGTCGGCTGCCGGGAACGGAGGGCTCGAAGGACTCTCCTTGTTTCTTCTAAAAAAGGGAAAGTCCTTGATCCTGAATCGACTCGTCTTTTTGCGGAGCGATTTGCCCTCTGCCCTGCCGATGCTGCCAGAGTTGGAGATGGACTCGCTGATGTCTTGCTCATGCGGGCCGTCTCTGCTGCGGGGAGGGCCTCTTTGCGTGCCCGGAGGTGAGACGCTGAATGACGGCAGCCCAAGAGTGTGGTCCATCGAGTCGTTGCTAACGATGCTTGTACCCTGCGTGCTGGGTGACAGGTTGGCCTTGCCTGTGGCGCTGGTAGCCTGCGAGGCCCAGTCGCCCGTAAAGGCTCCCGACACGCTGCCCTCGGTGGTCTCGCTGCTGCGCTGTCTCGTAGAAAGCGTCGCTTTGCCGTCGGCGGCCCCGTCTTCTCTGGGTCGCACGTGGAAAGGATCACTGTCGGCAAAGTCGCGCACAGCGTCAAAATCGGACGAAGTGCCGTTCAAATGTCTGTAGACTTCCTCCTCCGATTGAACGGGGTCGTAAAAATTTCGCACCGTGTCTTGCATATCTTGCCCTGCCACAGTCGCATCGACATCCGATTCCTTTACCGGCGCCGGCTCGACGGTAGGCACATCTGAAATATGTATAACTGTCGAGTCGGAGCCATCGGTTTGGTGCGGTGTTGCAGCAACACCCTGTGTGTTCTCCTCGGGCTCCTCGGCTACCCAGCTTCTCGTCTTTGGCGAGAAAGTTCCTTCTCGCAAAAGCTTTCGTCGCTCAATTTCATCGGTGGCCTGTCTCAGCTTTTCGTCGTGCACCTTTTGTTCGAATATTTGACGATTGGCTTCCAATTCATCCACGGCGTATTTGAGAGAAGGCATAATGTCTGCGACCCCTTGGAACAAGGGAATTGCAAACATGTTCATGAATCCGAGTTGGGCATTGGATAGAGACAGGGGATCCCGCTTGGGCTCCGCGATGAGGGAGGACTTGATGCCCAGCTCGTTCTCCATGGAGGCTTGTCGCGAGAACTCTTCCACCAGGATGTGCATCCACTTGAGTGCGGCATCATGATGTCTGGCAACGTTGCTTACATCTGCGCACTTGATGATGAGGGAGCAGGCCAGCGCTTTGTGCTCCTCCAGCTGACGACCATTCCATCCCTCGGAGCTGTTGTTGTCGGCCAGTTTCTCCTGCAGGTCGCCAAGCTTCTTCATGTAGTCAAAGTGCAATCCCATGTCGGTTGCCAGAATGGAGCTAATCATGAGGGCACGCATACCTCTGTCCTCGAAAGCGGCAGGCCAGTATCGACGGAGAATCTGCGCATAGGCGGCGCAGTGAAATGATTCGAGCACGGAGCGGTCGTTGTAGAGCTGGGCGAGAGGCGCATTCAAGGTGGCGAGGAAACCGTTGTTGACGCCGGGGTGTCCGACGTCGTGGCCAATAGCGGTGATGAGCAGCGTCAAGGCGTCAAACGGAGTGAGGAGAGATGCGACAGGAGATTTCGGTACGGGTGTTGTCGGGCCGCGAGCAGGATAGCTTGCCAGGGCACCCACGTTGACGAGGAAGTGGAAAGTGGCCTGGAGAACATCGACGACATGGCGAAAGTTGTGATAGGGCACAAAGCTGTTGTAAGCAGAGCGGCAGGCGACGAGGAATTTGATGAGTTGATCTGGCAGTGCATTAGTCGAATTGCTCACCATGTAGGGTTCAAACGGCGGAACGGTTTATCGCCGTCTCAACGGTAACTGCTCAAGCCACCCGATCCGACGGCCAAGCCACAAAGTTTAAAATATCGCGGGGGCTGCAGACTTACCAGCTGGGAGGCGCCAGCGCTCGAGTTCAGCCATGGAAAGGGCATGCTGGAACATGAACATGGCAGCGACGAGTAATTCGTCATCGGTAAAGGAGTTGGCGCAAAAATGCCACTTGGAGACGGCGAGGGCAATATCGCATTGGCGTTCCTTAGAAACGGAAACGTGGGCGCTGGCAATGTCGTCGTCGTCGGGGGCCATGCGGCAGATGCCCTTCATGAGATTGGAGACCATAGCCTCGCGGAGGTAGGCATAGGGTTGCTGATCGTTGACGCCGACCCAGGAGCGTTTGCGGCCGTGGGTGATTTCGAGAACCTCGTTTTGCTCGCGAGTAGCGTCCCTATGCGCCTTGTACGCGCAAATTTCGAGTGTGGTGATGCATTTTGAGCTGAGAGGGCTGATGATGACATCAACGGCACCAAGGTCGAGGCACTTTCTAATGAGCGGACGATGGGCGGCGAGGGTGTTGAGAGGAACGGGGGAGAGGACATCGGTGGCACCGTCTGTCATTTGCTCGTGTGCCTGCTCGGGGGAAGATTCGGGGTAAGAGATGATGGGTACTGGGACTACGCGCTTGGCCATGCAGCGCAGGTGGGATTCGGTAATGACTTGCTGGAGGAGGCTGAGGCCGTAGACTTCCTCGTCCGGGGCGCGAATCTGGGCGTCTGCCGTCGGGGCAACGGAAGGCCAAGCTGGAGAGGAAGAGATGTGGGCGGGGCGTATTTGCTCATCATGAGGCGTGTCTATTAATACGATGGCGGGGGACATTGAGCAGATGGTGTCTTCCTGGAGGGCGAGAAGGTGTTGAAGGCAGGCGGAGCCAGAGGAGCAGACATAGACTGGGCAGGTTAGCATGCATCGGGGGTGAAGGGGGGATGTATTTGAAGAGATTTGGTATAGATGTGAGAAGGAAAATTCAAAGAGTCATAGGAGGGATTGGTAGAAATATTCAAAGGGAAATTGCAAGAGCCATTGGAGAAATCGGGTTAAAAAGCAATATCGCAGGTGCAAAGCATTTGCTAGCTGGAAGAGTTGGGCAATTCAAGAGGGTTGGAGAAATGTTGGACGTACCATCACCAAAAGCGTCTAGCAGAGGTTGAATGTCGCGGCGAACGTGGTCGTGGTGGTCGTCGTCGGCTTCATAAGCGGATTGGTCGTCGCGTGTGGCGGCAACGATGCGGTTGTGGGCGACGGCGCGATTGACGTAAATGACATGGCAGGCGGTGCTGTCCATTGTGGCAACGAAAGGCTACCAGTCTCGCGACCGGAGCACGTCAACCACTTGGAGGGGGGCGAGGATGCGACTGCGTAGAGACCCCCCTTTTGCGGCGCGATATTGACAGGATCCCAGTCGAGATTGGGAAGACGGGAGGGGTGGAAGGCGAGGGGGAGACGGCGTCGTCGTCGCGAGGAATCAATGGGCGAAGAGCGGTTGAGGGCGTCGCGGGAAGTCGAGGCAATTGCGCGGAGCGGCCGCCGAGGACGTGATCGTGGGCGCGGCGGAAAAATCGCGGGACCAGGGGCGAAATCCGAGGGAAGAGCGAGAGAGAGAGAGCGAGAGAGGGAGAGAGTAAAAGAGAGTAGAGGAGCGCAAACAACCGACGAGTTGATGGTTGTTGTGGGATAAACAGACCAAGTCCAGGCGACTAGAAAGGACAAGGAAGGTGAGCGAGCGTGTGCGCGTGGAAGCAGAGAGGAACGAGTTGGTCAGGGCTGAGTTTGCTCGTCGACGATGGCAACGGTTTGGGTTGGGTTGTGGTGGCCAGCCCCAGTCGAGTCGAGTAGCGTGTGGGCTGGTTGTGGTGAAGCCTGTGCGATGGGCAAGCCTAGCGCAATTTACGGCAGACAGAGCGGCGGGTCCTCTTCTGCCCTTTCTCTCTTTGTCGATGGCCGCTTGAGTTTTTTCGTAACCCCGTTGAGGCGGGAGCAAAGGTCTGGTGCGGGAGATGGAAACCTTGCGAGGCAAAGGCGAGGCGCGGCAAGGCGAGAAGAGCGAGAGGGAACCTGGGAACCTAGACTGAAGCAGACTGAGTAGCTGGGTGGGAAAACCACCAGGCGTCTCAGCGCAAAAGGGTGTAAAAAGATGTGGAGAAGCTGCGCGAGCTGCGAGC
>JARDXD010001268.1:0-13859 GCA_029218145.1 Aphanocladium album
GGGACGGCGACGGCCCTCAGCAAGCGGCCGTCGCCATCGCGCCTAGCTGCTGCCCCTCAAGGCGACTCTGCTGATCCTGCTTCTGCTGCTGCCGCCTCCGCGACAACCTCGACGCCCGCGACTCGATCCAATGCCGCCCCTGGAAACGCAGCTGCCTCTGCGCCCTCGGCCTCTGCCAAACCCGCTGCGCCACCCTCTGTACACTCCTCCACCTCCAATACCTCCACGTCGCGCGCCTCTGCTCTCCTGTCACGCATCAACCTGCCCGCCTTCAACATACGCTCCCGCAATCGCAACGTGCTCGACTTCCACATCCGACCCGACGAACCGCACAAGACCTACAGCGCTGGCGACACCGTCCGCGGCCACGTCCACATTGCCGTTCTCAAGCCCATTCGCATCACACATCTCGTTGTCGCCCTCCACGGCTACATCCACGTTTTCAAGGATGCTTCCGCCAAGGCCAAGGCCAGTGGCTCTCCTGTGGCCCCGCGCGGCGGCATCTCTGAGCTGCCGCAGTACCATGGCAATGGCCTCGCCAGTCTCTTCCAGGACGAACAAGTTTTGGCCGGTGAGGGCAGGCTCGAGGCCGGACGCTACGAATTTGGCTTTGAACTCATATTTCCCGACATTGGTCTACCCAGCAGCATTGACGTAAGAACTAGACTCATTTTGACACTTGGCGAATCTACAGGACTGACAGTCATCTCCAGTTTGAGCGCGGCACCGTAGCATACATGATTACGGCAACGCTGACGAGACCAACCGCCATTACGCCAACCATGTCCTGCGACAAGCGTGTTCTACTTATGGAAAAGATTGACATTGGTCATCTGCCGCCTCCGCGATCACGAACCATCTTCCTCGAACCCATCTCAAAGCGCACAAGACGAAAACGATCCGCCGTGCTCGACAAGGCGCCTGTGACCGTTGTGGACCCTCCCTCGACAGGCGTGCCTAATGATCGCGCCTCCGAAGCCAGCTCAGTAGAACGGACAACAGCCTCGGACTCGGCACGCGATGCGCATGGCGACAACAGTCGCGGTCCTATCCAGATTGACATGCGAAGCGAAATCAGCGGCGAGAGCGGCCGCAGCATCAGCACAGCTGTGAGTCGCAGCGACGTGACGCCACTCTCCCACGTTTCCGCCTTCAAATCGCCCTCGAAGCAAAAAATTGTCGACAACAAGACCATTACTGCCACCATTGAGTTGCTCAAAGGTGGCTGCCTCGCTGGTGACATGGTGTCCGTTCGTGTCTCTGTCCAGCATATCAAGCGCTTAAAGAGCCTGACGGGTGTCATTGTGACATTGTTTCGCCAGAGTAAAATCGACTCTGCGCCGGCTGCGTCACTCTTTTCCGGAAACGATTTCGAAGCCATTGGCGACGACGGGTACCCCAGATCAAGAACAGGACTGGCTGGTCTCTCACTCTCATCAACAGGCTCAACAAGCATGTTTCGCAAAGATCTTGACCAAAACACTGCACCACTCATTATCGACCCTTCCTCACTCCATGCTTCAGTCACATGTTCGTTGAAACTTCCGGACGATGCATTTCCCACGATACGGGGCGTGCCTGGCGCCATGGTCAGCTTTCGATATCACATTGAAGTTATTGTCGACTTGGGTGGCAAGCTCTCCGGCCAGATGCTGCAAGGTGGCCAACAATCAACGGCGCGTCTAGGCCAGTACATGACCTCTGGTGTAGACAACGTCTATGGCCCCCGCGTGGCTACAAATATTATCGATACGGCCCCTTTGAGGCGACAAAAAGGCGTGGTATCAGTCTCTATGGAAACTGTTGTAGGTACCGTTGACAGCTCTCGCCGGCGGAAACCTTTGCGGGTATCACCTCGCTACCAGACAGTACGCGTTCCCGAAAGCGACGAGGATGACTTTATTCGCGCCGACTATGAACGGCCAGCAGTAGCCGCCTCTCCAGCGATATACACAACACAACCTGGCGACCGCCACTACGCCTCACAACCACCGTCATCGTATCCCTCCCGCGCCAATGCTAGCCCGTCAGGACCGTCACAACCTGATTATCACTCGCATACTCACCTCAACGGAGAAGCACGCGAGGCAGCACCTGCTTACATTCCTCAGCCGCAGATGGCGGATTCGCGCAACATGTCGGAAAAGGAGCGCATCCGACAGGCGGAAACGCGACTCTTGCCGAGCCAGCCACCCGCCGCCGCAGGCCCCTCGTCATCAGCCTCGGCGCCAGACGACGACAACATCTATGATGCCCAAGAAGCGTCTCGCGAACCACCTGCGGGACCATCAGCGCCGACAGAAGACGAAGCCATCGCTGGACCGTCTGCGCCAAGCGAAAACGACCTGCACGGATCCTCTGCGTATCCAGCGGAAGACAAGCAAGAGCTGGAACGTCAGCGCCTCATCAACGAGGCGAGCGCACCGCCCGAGTTTCCCGAAGACATGGAGCGTTCCAGCGATCCAAGCCCCGACGCCGAGGTCAATGCCGAGCCGAGCGCGCCGATGCTCGATGAGGATGAAGAAGAGCTCGCGGGCTATGGCGTCGGCGCCGGTCCGTCGTCCCTGGCCGACCCATCGGGCAGCGGCAGCGGCAGCGGCAGCGGCAGCGGCAGCCAACGGCCAAACGGCGAGCAGCTTCCAGCATACCAGCGATGATGCGGCGTTGGCAGCATGTTGCCAGGCGCGCCATAATGCTGTTTTTGACATGCATTTTCTTCGATACCATGTACACGCAAGCAGGTTTCCTTTTTCGACTTATCAACATTTTTATTATTATTATTTTCTCGGGGCGAAGAAATCTGGTTAGCGACAAACAAATATCCGGAACAAGGCGTCTTTTCTTTTGATTTGCATTGATTTTGCGCAAGGTGAAAAATGGAGCATTCATACAACGGGAGGAAGGAGTTGGGAAGGGATCGGGAGGCATGTTGGGATTTCTTGTACATGAATACAGCCTACCTATATATATTATAGATTATTGTACTTGTGTACAATATTGTGAAAAAGATTCGTATCGCTACTCTGCCGTATGTGATGTGATGAGTAGTATCAAGTTGTACATGCTTTTATTGTTGATGAGATGTGGAAATCTATATGCTTTTGAGATGCCTACTATACACTTTTCTCTTGTCGTACAAACCGCAACTGAAGAAAATTTTCAGTCTAGTGCTCCAGCACAATCGGCTTGCCTGGCTCCCAATTATCCAAACTCTCCCTGATGTTGACCCAGTACCGCATCCTGACCGCCTCCCTCTTGGCCGCCTCGACGTCGTCCTCCCGAAACGCCCTCTCCAGCGCCTCTTCCCCCTTTGCAATTCTCTCCTCGTTTTCCTCTCTGATGCTCTCCAGGTCGGCCTCGGTGTCGGCCTCTTCAATCTCCTCCCGCGCCTCGAGCACCACCATTAACAGATCCGGCTCGTCGACTTTCAGCCGCTCGTCGTTGGCCACGTCGACGCCGCGCAGCGAGAGCAGGTACTGCGCGCGCAGGAGGGGGTTCGCGAGCGTCTTGTAGGCTTCGTTGATGCGCGCCGAGAGCGCCTCGGCGCGCGTCTTGGCCGCGCCGGCGGGGTGCATGTCCGGGTGCGCGCGGGCCTGGAGCCGCAGGAACTCGCGGCGCAGGGCGCGCGCGTCGACGGGGAAGTGGCCCTTGGGAGGGGGACCGTCGGGCAAGGTCGAGGGGAAGAGGTCGTAGTGCGTTTCCGGGACTGTGGAGGAGGTGGTGGTGGTGCTGGCGGCGGGCTCGGAGGTATCGGCGGCGTGGCGGCGGCGAGGTAGGGACTGGGAGACGCTGCGCTGAAAGGACGGCGAGGACGGCGTAGAGGCGGCGCGGCGGTTCAAGGTGACGGAGGAGGTGCTGCGGTGGCGGCTGCAGACTGTGAGGCGCGCGGCGAGCGCTGTCGTGCTGCTCGACGAGGAGCACCGAGTTCTGCAGCAGGACGCGCCGCGCAAGACGGCGGCAGCAGAAGAGCGCATGGTTTCAAAGCCTTGTCCGGAACCAATTCGTTTGAGGGAAACAAATGTTTCTAATCGCTGATGCGCTATTCCCAATCAGTGTGTGCTGCTGCTTCGTGGCCAGCAGAGTCCCGTTTGTAGAGCTGCTGTGCGGAAACTGCGCTGTTTGAATGACGTCGAAAGGCTTGCTGTGTCGCCCGCCCATGATAAAATTCCAGTGGGTCCCTCTCGGCCCTCTGCTGGAACTGGCAATCCGCGGCGAACACTTCCTCCTCAGCACCCCGAACGGGGAGCAGTCCGCTAAAACAGCCGCTGTAAAAGGTCGGGGTTAGTTGAGAAATCCCCCCCCACGGATGTCATGATTCCCACCGAGCTGAAATCCCGCCAATCAAGCGGCCTCTGAAAGCAACCTCACATCGTCTCTGCGCCGGCAATTGAAAAAGGAATTCTTTCCGTCGATTTGAGCCTGCGCAACTCATCATTGCTTCTTTTTTCTCCATCTTCCCCATTCAATTTCACCTCTTTCTTGTATATACGCTACGGACGGTGTGTTTGCTCTGTCTCTCCGTTTGTCCGCATTCCGGTCACCGGCCTGGCGCGCCTTCAACGACATCTCTTCAACCGGACGCCCTCTACAATCTCTCAGCTCACTCACTCTCTCTCTCTCTCCCCCTCCTCACATACACAAATATATTCAGGACAATATCGCCATGGCTCCTGAACTCGACGCGGCAGAAGGTAAAAGGCGTACGCTCTCTCATTCATGAATCGCTCCCTGCTAACTCGCAAACCAGTCGCCCGCCACAACACCGCCGACAGCTGTTGGGTCATCCTCTACGGCAAGGTCTACGACGTCACGTCCTTCCTGTCCGAGCACCCGGGCGGCTCCAAGATTATCCTCTCGCTCGCCGGGCAGGACGCCACCGAGGACTACGACCCCGTGCACCCGGCCGGCGCGCTGGGCATGGCGCGCGCGGCCGCGCGCTTCGGCGCCATGCAAATCGTCTCCAACAACGCGTCGATGACGCCGGAGCAAATCGTCGAGGGCGCGCCGCCGGGCCAGCTGTTTGGGTGGCAGATTTACGTGCAGGACGGGCGGGACAAGAGCGCCGCCATGCTGCGCCGCGTCAACGCGCTGCCGGCGCACTACAAGTTTGTCTGCCTGACGCTCGACGCGCCGACGCCGGGCAAGCGGGAGATGGACGAGCGCGGGAACCTCGACAAGATGGTGCGCGTCGCGGCCGCCGGCAACCCGGGCGTGGAGCAGCGGCCGGGCGGCGGCGGCGTCGGCCAGCAGCTCTTCTTCGGCACCGCGGCGGACCTGACCTGGCGGACGACGCTGCCGTGGCTCGCCGAGCACACGGACCTGCCGATTGTGCTCAAGGGCGTGCAGACGCACGAGGACGCCTACCTGGCCATGCAACACCATCCGCAGGTGAAGGCCATCATCCTGTCCAACCACGGCGGCCGCGCGTGCGACACGGCGCCGCCGCCCATCCACACGCTCCTCGAGATTCGCAAGTACTGCCCCGAGGTGCTCTCCCGCCTCGAGGTCTGGATCGATGGCGGCATCCGGCGCGGCACCGACGTCGTCAAGGCGCTGTGCCTCGGCGCGCGCGGCGTGGGAGTCGGCCGCGCGCCGCTCTACGGTCTCGCGGCCGGCGGTCAGGCTGGCGTCGAGCGCATGTTTGAGAGTAAGTCATGTTCTCCCCTACACTGTTGCAAAAAAAAAGCGATCCCGTTTGATTTTCGCAGGGCCTCTCTGCTTATCGCTGCATTTATGATATAGCAGGGGGTTGAATCACTAATAACATGTCGTTGATACCCCCTGCTTCAAACGCAAAACCGACTAGAGGATTGCGGCGTGCTTTTGCTGGGCAATATGTGCCTGACGTAGCGCATAAGATAACAGAGCCTTGCTAACGTCTCTGCCTTGGTTATAGTTCTGCAGGCCGAGATTGCGACTGCCATGCGGCTGGTTGGCGCCAACTCCATTTCCGACCTTCGACCCAGCTGTGTAAGTACTCATTTTCCCCCCTTCTATTGGATCTGCTTTGGCCTTGCTACATTCTTCCCTTGTATTTTTTTTTCATGTGCAAGACTTCCCATAATAAGCCAATTGAGCTTGTGACGGCTCATTTCTTGCTGCGCCGTCACTCTGAAACGAGCTGTGATGAGCTGTGAAACCCGGTAATGCTGATAGTCGGCACTTGTACTGCGTTGAGCCATCTTGACCGCGAGTTTACAACATGTTCCCCCACATGCAACGCCTCAGAGAAAATCTGGGCGATCTTTGGATTTCTACTCTTCACATCGTTGCACTTCTTTCTACCGTCACGTTTTACAATGTACCTTGCTGACCGGGTCCGCTAGATCAACACGCGTCGTGTCGAAAGGGACATTTATGACGGCGAGGCGGGACTAGACCGCCAGGGTCTGTGGACGAAATCGAAATTGTAACAAACTGGACAGAACGACGGAGTTTGACAGTGCGGGGGAAGAAATGGGCTGTTGATGGAGGAGCCTCGGCTCGATGCAGCTTGTAAATAGTTTGTCGCAGAACAATGAGATGCGGGGTTGCGAAGCTAGGATTTTGGGGTGGCGTATAGTCTTGTAATTTAAATCGATACCAGAATAACCTGCCCGCCGCCGCAGCATCCCAGCCCATTGCGTTATCGCATGCAGCCTTACCTTGTGTCAGATAAAATAGAGGCTATAGCGATGAGACTGTCAATCTAGTATCAGCCATCAAGCAAGCGCGAGTTTTAGTTTCTTTCTTCTCGCCTTTACAATTCTTCAGGGCTATCTTCTGCATGTGAAAATCGGCCAGGGTCAGTGCCACTGCCCCCGGGCGGGCTCCATATTGTATGCAGGCGACATGGGATAACTGCCTCTTTCGGCTGCAACGCCCGTTGGAGCTTGCATGCATGCATTTGGCCAACCTCTGGTTGGTCCCCCTCCCTGTTGCTATTTCGTCCTGGTGGCGCACACACGGGCGCTGCTAGCTGGTTGGTGGTGTGGTGAGTTCTGCTGTGGCGGCGGGTCGCCGAACATGTGGCCATATTGCCTGTACGAGTACGCGGGGAAGAGACGGGAAGAAGGAATCCCCCCCTCCAAGCTGGCTTCTCAGGCTTACGCCACGCCCGCTGTCTGTGCGAATGCAGTCTTCACAAGGGAATACTCTTTGTATTATCTTCGGCGGAGGGATCAGCGACACAGCCAGCGCAAATTCGGCATGGTTCAGGGCCTGCTCAACGCCACTGGACAAGGACATGGGGTTTGTCGCGTTCGATGCTGGGCAGTTCGACGTCGGGGTGGAGAGATCTTCCAAAAGCCAAACATTGCCATGGGCGGTGTATTATCGCAGTTTCTCCCTGCTTGGGGATTTTCCTTCTTTATTGAATTTTTTTTCAGGCCAAGGACGCCCAAGAAATAGCTGCGCGCCCAGAATGTGCTGGACTATGCCTGGTCTGAAGCCAGTGGTTGTTAGTAGACGCCACAGCGTGGCAAAAGGGTTAGCTTGGTGACAACACAGAGGTTTTAAAATGACGGGCTTCAGCTCTGGGTTCGTGTGGCCGTTGTTGTGTCCATCGTATTGCTGCTTTTGCCCAGGCTTGCTAGTGTAGGCATGGCACATGGTACAGGAGTGCGGCAGGATGGAACACGGCAGGAAGAGCCCTGGTCCTGGAGGGTCTTGCGAGGCTCCCGATTGGCTCAGTGCTTCTTTACTCGCCGTTTGTGGCTGTACGGATTTAGCAACTCATTTGCCCGGCTGTGCCGATGCAGACGAGTGATGGATGCATCCCTCATTTGCTGTTATAGAGAGTTTGCAGAGTAGGATGGCGGAGCTCTTTCGCCCTTGTGTAAAAAAAAAGTTTTGACGGGAATAAAACAAATAAAAAGTCGGGGAAAACATGTCGTCTTGCGCACGGAAGAGGTGAATGTCTGCGAAGTTTGAGCAGAGCGCCAGGCTGTTATTAGCTCGCATCCGGGGTTGACAATTTCATTCAACGTAATATTTACGCCACGGCTGCTTGGCGCGAAAAAACAGCACGCCATTATAGCAGCTGCATCGTAGCAAATTCACTGTCGAGAGCGTCTAACGGCAGAATTGCCGTCTTGAATCACAATGGCTGTGGTGGCTGGTGTAGTCTGACGTATCAGACTTGGCTCGTCATGTTCAAACGCGGCATGCAGCGCGTCTTGGCTTGAGATTCGCAGCAGCGACAGGGACAATTCGGCCGGCGGTACAGTTGCTGAGTCGTGGCTCGGAGCTAGCATCGTACGCAAAGGCAGCAAAACTGGCGGTCACCGATTGGCATCCCGGCCAATGCGTCAGATCTGGTTGCTGACAAGACTGCCGACATCTTTTTTTGGGTATAGGTGCATTGAGGGTTGCCTCGGGCTGGAGGTCGTTCGAGTCCAAGCGGTCGGGATCTGGGTCAGCCAGAGAGAGAGAGAGAGAGAGACCGCGCTGGCCATGGCTGTCATGGGTTAGAGAGTGACACTAGCAATTGCATGATGATCCAAAGTGCGTGGGCTGTACGAGGTAAATTGGCTGGGTGGTGATTGGCACAGGCACCGTTGCTTCTCGCAATTAGCTTGGTGGGCCGGGGGGGTCCATAGGAGGGGCGAACCGATTGCCTTTTCTTGAACATTGGCCCGTGACGGGGAACAGGCTAGGGGAAGACGTCGAACAGAGTTTTTCCCTTGTGCCTCTGGCGGAAGTTTTGGAAGTGAGGTGGCGGGCTTGGGTTTGGTCGACATCGATTCACGACGCGGGGTAGAATGCATGTTGGAATGATTTACTGGGGATTAATGGCGAGACTGTTAATGGAATACAATACTTGGTGAATGGTAAAACGGCGAGTCGCACAACGAGATAATAATAGAGTGGTTTCACGGAGTGGTCTACCAGTGTTGGTAGAAGATGGGCGAAAATCTTTGGACTGGTTTGAGGGCTGACGGGCAGCTGAACCGAGATTTGGCAGCCAAATGGGGGACGGGGACCTTGGTTGCCAAGACTGCTCGCTTGAGTCGCTGGCCTATGCACAGCAGCACAGGGGGCCCGGAGCTGGTAGCCGAGTTTGGTTAACGAGCAACGGTTGGAATAAACTGGATCATCAGAGTCATGTAAAATTTTATCGTGCATCTGCAGCAGAGTTCTGATTCAGAGCAAGAGACCCGGGTAACAAACTCTGTTGGGGGTCTTGAGTAAGCGCTCTATTGGCGGTGGCTACGCTGTCGATACTCGAGTGGCAACAGAGACTACGCCGGCCGAAAGCAAGAGGAAGTGAACGAGGAAACCGATAAAACCCTCTCTGTAATATGCTCGATGGATACACTTGAAGAAAAATACAGAACCCTCTCCGCAGATGGCGCCAGTTTACCTTACCTGGGAACCACTGGGAACCACTGGCAACCAGGGTATAATTTTCAGCGGCCGAGCGGCACCCCACCACTGTAATGAGATAAGAGACAGAGAGAGGCAGAGGCACGCGACGAGAGGAGGGCTCGTACGTATATTATGCGCAGGGGAGGGTCGGCGGTGGTGCAGATGCCACCGCAACCCGCAGTAATCGCTATATCACGCTGTGATATGCTTCCAAGGGGCATGAGGCTCTGGAGCATATTGGTGTGGTGTACGGAGTACTACCAGTGCGTAAATTATTAGTCTGTGCTGGTAGTGTCGCAGAGCACCAATGCGCGCCACGGGCCGCAATGCGTGGTAGTAGAAGAAGAGGAAGCCATGTCACCCAACTAGTTTGCACCTCGGAGAATGGAAATAGAGTTGCTTTCTTTCCCTGGAGCGCCCGCCGGTTGAAAGGTTGCTTCACGTTACTACGTACCAAAGTCTACAGTTTGATGGTGCGTGTGCCAGCTGAGACGCGCTGAGATGGACTGCCCGACTCGGGCTGGCCGAGCTGGGTGCACCAAACCCACCGCCTCCTCCAGAGCTCCAGGCTCCAGGCTCGCGGCCCCAGGGGGAAAGGGAAAGATTCTGGGTAAGGTGTCGGTCGAAAATGAGGGCCAGTCAGAAAATTTCTGCTTGGGGGGTGAGAGAGAGGGGAGGGTTGGGGCAGGTATTATAGCGCAAATTGGTTAATGCCTCCACTGTGTGTGTGTGTGTTTCTGCGATAATGCAATGGTACTCGAGAGACTTGCTGAAACGAGCGATACACTGCAAACCAAAAGGCTTGGAAAAACAAGCGTCAGTATCGCGAGAGTAGTCAATTTCACGTGCGCGCGTGTGATTGGGGACAGACTTGCCCATCACAAGCAGCCGAGGCGCAAAGACAGGACGAGGCCAGCTACGCGCGCCTTGGTGTGCGCCATTGGCAGGCCATGCCCTCCATTTCGGACCCCTGGTATGGGACGGTGGCTGCATGGCGTTTTTCTGCAGGAAGAATAGGAAACCCGGTCTCTCGTCTGTGGGAAAAAAAGAACTTTGAACAGCAAAAATGAGCGAGTGAGCAGCAAAGCGGCAACCCCTGGTGCATCTGCTCCGGTGGAGGCGAAGCAGGGATGGTGATGCGCTAGAGGCCGGCGTGTGCGGGGCGAGTCTGGGGGAGTGTGGCACCCAGCTCAGCGAGTGACATTGCAATGTTACAAGGCTTTGCGCCGCTAAACTCTCACTGGACGGCGCGGTGCGGGCTGCTTTGCTGCTTTGGCTGCTCCAAAGGTTTGTCTGGGTGTGTCTGATTCGGTCTGTCGGCCCACTGAGGCTAGCCCAGCCAGCGCCATCCAGCATCACGCTAGCGGGCCACCACCACCGGCTCAATGTACCAAAGGAGCGTGGCGTCTGGTCAGTATTATTAGTTTTTTTTTTTCTTCTTCTTCTGACCAGTGGTTGCTTGATTATTGGTGCCTTGTCAATTTTGCGCGCGAGGTGGTATCGTGAAAGAGACTCTACAGACCTTGTTGACAATGGGTTGCCTACTCGCTTGCCAGACGGAATGCCTTATGTAATCACTGCCTCTCACTACAGGCATGCCACGCGAAACTGGATGATGCCACTTTGAGACCTCGCGCTCCCACCCAAGTTTGAGTTTTGGTTGGCCACCCCATAGAGAACTAATTTGCACTAGCAGGTTGGTGGCGTTGAAATCCTGCGAGACAGTCAACCCAAGCACGAGATGCAGCACCAGCAAAAAAAAGAAAAACAAGCCAGCTGCCACTTTTTCTTACTGCCCTGCAGAATGCCCGCCGCCCCAGAATGGCCCAGAGCACGTAACTTACCTCGCTCGACTCGATGCTCCTCTCCTCCTCCTCCTCGCTCCGGCTCACAAGCTAAAAACTGCGACACGGCTGCTACTTAAACACTAGTCGATCGCCGTCATCTCATTTAACCCTCCCTTCTCGCCGTCCTCTTTCCTCTCTTTTTCTTCTTCTTCTTCTTCTTCTTCAGTTGGAGTTTTGCTCTTGTCCCTGTCGTCGACTTTGAATCCCCCGTCCGCCTTCTTGTCGACCTAGAGCCTCCATCTCGTCTCCGACTCCCCTAGCTTGCTTTTCATGTCTAAACACCAAAACCAGCCATCCTTGGTCCACGACCTCCCCTCCGTCAGCATGTCCGACAAGAACGAGGTATCTACCACCGAGCATGTCGCTACCCCCGGCGGCAAGAAGGGTGCCTTCAAGCGCCACTGCCAGCGCTTTTGGTGGCTGCACATCATCATCCTTCTTCTCGTCACCGCACTTGTTGTCCCGATTACGTGAGTTTTTTTGCCCCTGCACAGTCGCAATAGTCGACATTTCCTTCCTTTTCCAATTTCCCTGCGCCTTGGCAATTCAGGTCAATATGCCATGGCAAGCTGGGTGGACAGTGGTGGCCCGCGTTTGGGGGCGGACTCGTGGCTGCACTCACAAGATCGAGCTTCCCCAGCACTCGTTCCTCACACGCGCAAACCTACCTCTTGTTGAGTGAACAGTGTGCATGGCCCGGCATAAAGCTGTGTGGTTGGAAGCCCAGTTCCTCAGAAACTCAAAACTCTTTCAGTTGCCAATCATGAATTCCATGCTAACACGCCCCGCCACAGCATCTTTGTCGCCATCCCCAGAATCGCCCAGGACAAGATCAACCAGGCCAAGCTCGACATTGTCGCCGTCAAGATCTCCCAGGCCACTCCCGACTCGTACCAGATGACCATCAACTCGACCATCTCCACCGATGGCACCGTCAAGGCCGACATTGATCCCTTCGCCGGTGACATGTACCTCGAGGACACCGAGGACAAGACCCCCTTCGCCGTCCTCAACTTCCCTCCCACCAACGCCAACAAGCACTCCAACGTCAACGTTGACCAGCACATCGTCATTCAAAACATGGATGCCTTCAACAAGTTCAACACCTGGTTCGTCAACAACGAGACTCTCAAGATTGGCATCAAAGGTTACACCAAGGTCCAGCCCAAGGGTCTCTCCAAGAAGTACGACGTCACCTTCCACAAGGTTCTTGAGATCAAGGGTCTCAACCTCTTCAAGGGCATGAAGGTTGAGGACGCCCGCGTCAAGCTGGCTGTCAACTCCAAGAACTCGACCGACTTCCGCAACTTCAACGCCACCGTCACCCTGCCTAACCCCTCGCACTTCGCTCTCGACATCGGTGATGCCGTCTTCGACAACTACTTCCTCGGCAGCAACCTCGGCAAGCTCTACATCAACGACCTCTCCCTCGTCCCCGGCGAGAACAAGGTCTTCGTCACCGGCGCCCTCGACCAGGCCCAAATCATCACCCTCATGGGCGCCCACAAGCCTTACTGCGAGACTGGTATTGCTCAGTTCGCCCTCATCGGCAGCAACGTCACCCGCGACGGTGTCGAGATTCCTTACTTCCAGTATGCTCTGGCCAACGCCAACCAGACCGTCGAGCTCAACGTCGTCAAGACTCTCGAGGACTCCGACTTCCCCGCCAAGATCACCTGCAACAAGGGTGCCAACTAAGCGGTCCCCTCCCCTTCGGTCGACCTCTCACTGTACGATGATGCTTTTTTGATGTGTTTGCTGAAGAGACGGCGGTACGCGAGCTTTTTATTTTTAATACCAGGTCTGGCAAAGTCGTTTTGTTGAAAACGACCTGCGGCTTTATCCTATTTTTTTTTCCCATCCTGGCGCAACTTTTTTTTTTCCTCACTGCTTTATGATGCTGGATAATGAAGATGAAAAATTGGCAAGACTTTTATATACTGAAATGACGGTGGAAAGGGGGGAAAGGGAAGAAAGGACCCCGATTGTACATTTTTGTCCCGCGGTCGCCTCTCACGCTCTTGGTTTGGTTTTACCACTTCGCTGGATGGTTTTGAACGCAAACAAAATATCCGGGTCGATGGCTGCAAATGTGAAGCACGGGCAGCGGCGCATATTGTTTCAAGATACCTCGATTTGCTACCTTAGTTGGCCAGAAGTGGCCTTTATCGTAATGGCGAAACTTTCAAACTTGCACTGATGATTATGTGACTGCTGTTGTAACTGGTGGTTTCTAAACTTGTTGATGACTGTTGCTGTAACTGGTGGTTTCTAGGCGTGGCTGACGACATTGTTGCGCCCGTTGTAAATAGCGACTTTTCAACATTGCTCTGATGCCAATATTGTAACTGTTGTAACATACAGCACTGACTCTTCTTCTGCTATCATTATTGTTGCTGGTGTATGCAACTGGCGCCTTTGCCAAAACTGTACAAGTTACAACTATAAAATATATCTTTTGGAGATGCCCTTTTCTCCTCCGTCTTACCAAGACTAATCATTATGGCCATCCAGACTTTCTCTTTTCTCCTTTACTCAGCCCTCCACCACCACCACCACCACCAGCCGCCGTCGTCCCAGATACAAACTCGACACTGCTCCGCCCCGGCGCCGCCCTCGCCGCCTCCCTCTCCTTGGCCACCTTTTCCCTCGCCCTCCTCAGCT